>JAJOOG010022621.1:0-44040 GCA_029582565.1 Solanum infundibuliforme
CTATCATTGACTAATGAGTAATTTCTGAACATCAAACCTTATTGATACCACAACAATATACATATACTCTTATAGTATCATTGACTAATAAGTAATTTTTTGAGAAAAGACATAAATTCCACCTTGAACTTGTATCGAAAAGTCACTTACACGCTTAAACTATTATGATGACCTATTACACACCTTTACTATTCAAAAGTGAATTTATTTACCCCTTAAAACTGACGTGGCAAAATTACACACCTTTACTATTCAAAAGTGAATTTATATATTGATTTAGAATCAATTAAGCGAATTATTAGTCTTAACGATACCAATACAATATATGATACAGATTTCACATAAGTTAAGCGAAAGTTATCGGCCTTAATGAATGGGGCCATGGGCGGTAAAAGTTATCAGTCTTAATGAATGGGGGTAGGGCTGCAAATTTATTTTAAGTGAATGAGTATTTTGAATTACTTTGGATTAGAATATGAACATATAATATTTTGTTTTTATAGCCCATTTACGTATTATTTTTAGGTCAAACAATGGGCCATTCCAAATCCATGTCCTTTTTTCTTGAGCAACTTTCACGTATAGCAAACATAAAAATTATATTTGTATGTTATAACTATAGTTTGCATAATTGTGCTCGATAGCAAATTTTATGTTTGCTATGGAGCTTTTGATTTGTATAACTCGCTACATACATCCAATTTTATACAAATTGTTCAGTTTTGTATAAATTCATTTATACATTGTAATTTGTATAACAAAATCTGTATTTGTATAATTATAAGTGTATAGGACGAAAATATAGGTATTTGTATTTGTATATATACTTATCTCTCGCTTTATACAAATAGAAATGCATTTTATACATTTGTATACCGAATGGGTAATTGTATACCAAAAATGTCTTATTGTCTACCGAACCAGATGACAAAAAAATGGGATGTTTGCTGTGAATTACAAATAAAAGAAACTATGGCTATAGAATTTAATTTGAATTAACAGTTTGCTATTTCATACAATTTTCTCTTTTTTATTTCTTGAGATAAAACAAAACGAAAAAAACCTTAGAAAATAACTTTCCAATTAATTACGTCATAAAGGAAAATGACGCTCCAGGGACCTGTTCATCTACCTCAGCTAGCAAACTCCTACCATCCACCGTCCATCGGTCCACAGTTCGCAGTCCACAGACACGCTGAGACGAGACACATATTAGCACAATTTTTTTCGTTTTGTGTCTCAGATTTATTCCAACTCCTTTGCAGCAACTAGCAAGTGCTCCAAATCGTGCCAACACCTTTGGTCTGATTACAACAGGTATTTATCTCCATCGTCGCTGTTACCTTACTAGTTCATTTATTTTGGGAAAAAATACCTACTATATCTAAATAAATATAGATTTAAACTGCATTCTATTTTTATGTTTTTGGTGTAATCAACTATTCTCTAGCGACACTGCATCTAGAATTGATCTTTAGACTCAATATAGACTGAAAAAAAAAGTAGAAAGGGAGACATTTGTATATATGGTTTTAGTACAACCCGTTACTATTTTTTGATATATTACAAAGTTACCTATTTCAAAAACATTATATATGTCAAGTAATCAAAGAAGTGCTATTTTTCATTTATCTTTAAATTCCACTCGACTCTATTACTATGCAACTGCAATGCAATAAATACGAGATACTGTTAGTTGGGATTCATGATAATCTCATAACATATTTACATAATATGAATACATTGAATACCTTATATGAGGGTGACAAATGCGCACCACTATAAATGGAGATATTAGTTATGCAAAGATTGTAATCTATTGAAGGGGTTGTTATGTGGTTGCTAATTTTTTTTTTTTTGATGAGCATGGTGTTTGTGCTAACTTTTGTGCACCTCAACTAATTTCACGAGATACCTGCCACCTCCCACAATTCACAAGCAGCAAGTACTTGGTAACTTTGTTTACCAAGGATAAGACAAATGCGAATAATCACCTAGTGTTTTTTGTCTCCGCTGAGTTTTGAATTTGAAACCTCATGGTTTTCAATCACTTCATTGACCACAAGGCCACACCCTTGTGTACATGCGGTCATTAATAATTTAAAAATTGTTGCACATGAATTACTTATTTTAATGGAGTGGTTTTGCATTTAAGTAGTTAATACCTACAAAGCTAATTTAGTAATTGAGTTTACACAAAATAAGAGCCATAATAGGAATGAGTCGAATTTGAAAATGTACATTCAAGGGGCCCCCAAGGGTGTGAAATTAAACAAACATATTAAACACTTTTTTTAAGAAAGGTAACAGTGATATTTATAGAACACTTTGTAGCATTACATTAGTGTTATAGGGAATGACATACTAAAGTGTAATAGATGAAGATGACTACTTTGGCCTTTGCAGTCTATAAAATTAGAAGTTTCTCTCTAAACTTCATGGCTACTAATTAGTATATGATATTTGTCTCAGATGATTGTGATCATTGTGGAGATACGATTTTAGTGCAAAAATGTGTTGTTAATTTTGAAGGCAATGAGGTCTCAGAAGTAAGTTGTTTATCTTTTCGGCTATTCTCTTTGTGCTTGTTAAGCATGCCTAGTCTCCTTCTGTTTTCTAAGCTAAATTAATTCGGAAGTTTTCACTTATTGTTGACATTATATATTCCATGGTTTATTAATAGAATACTGCCTATTCAGGTATGCGGAGAACAAAGTGAATCTGTGATCTCTGGCATGGATTTTTTGCATCTCCATATCTGCCTTTAGAGGATGTCAACCAAGATAGGTTGTTCTAACTGAAAATCTGAAGGTTGGTAGTAATTTTACATAACATGACATTATAGTTGCACTTTTGATTGATTAATAAATGACTTTTCCATGCAATAAACTTTATCTTTTATAGTTGAAGTTTTATCCTGTTATGTGAAATATGCCAATATGAAAGAATTTGCAACTTCCCTAGCTGCTAGGATAGTCATAAGGAATATCAGTGTGGATGACCGTCAATTGTTCATGTTTGTTGTGACATTAGTTTACTGGTGCAAGGCATAATGTGGTAGCCCTGTTTCTTGATTCCATTTGGTTTACCCCCTTTTCAGATAACCCATGGAAGCAAGAAAAGGTCAAAAATCTGAAAATGTAGAATGCAAGTCCACAATCTAAGAGTTAGCTTATATTATATAATCTCATAGTGAGGAGTCATTGTTTTGAAATGCTTCTAGAGGTGAGTAGGTGATTATCTTATTTCAATTATAAAGGATGGTTAGAAAGACCAAGAAATATGTTAAAGTGTATTCGAAAAAAATAATGCATGCATAACTAATGCAAGCATTACTAATACATGCATTACTAATACTCTCTATGCATCATTGTTTGTAGGTTCCTCTATTTTGGTATAACTCTTGTATACGACAAATTGACCTTATTTTATCAATGAAACTTTTTGCTTGATTAAAAAAATAAAAAATAAACAAACAAATTACATAATGGTAAGAGTTGGGCAGAGGTTGTGTTATGACCCATTGTTTATCATATTTTTATCCAACCCATCACAATCCAATTTTTTTTTGGGTTGGATTGGACAATGACTCATTTAATTGATTCAATCCATTTTGACCGGCCAAATTCAATCCAAATTAACAATTTTCCAGTTTGGCTAACGAGTAGTTTCATACATTTACAACCTCAACGTCCACCATGGTAGAGATAATTTTTAATGTGGAGATTGTAATGCATGGATTGTTTATGAGGTAAATTAATAATAAAAAGATTGTTATTTAGTGATTAATAATTTAGAGATTTTTATACATTAATAAATTAATTACTTTGAAATAATGTTTTTGTCTTTAAATAGTTACTATCTACATTGCTACTGCACATATTTTTATTCCATATTCTAATCCGCATAAAAAAATACTAATAGTTACTAGATGTTTTATAAAGTAATTTCAAAAGATTCCACCATCTCACGGAGAACTAGTTCTGGTGTAAAATGTATATGCACCAATCTCCCTAGAGTTGGAACCATGACAGAACCTTAATGAGTGCAAAAAAGTTCTCTTTGATCCATCACTTTCACTATTCACTGATTTTGAAAAGGCTTCGATTGATTTACTATTCCAGATAACACATAATATCATTAAATATTAAAGATGAAACATATTGAAAAAATGAATTAATTTCATAAGAACTCCAAAACCTTTTATTTTGTGGCCTAAACCTTTGTATAAATGGATGACTGAAGAGTAACGTCAACTGACTTAATAACAAAGGCAAGAATAGATCTTATTATAAGACTTCGATCGCTGGTTAAATCTTCTCCAAGCATAACTCCAATTACCAACTCCATGATAATTATGAGTCAATAAATCTCCTCCTCTTTTGGCTCAGGGACAACACTTAAATCAAATTTGAGATGCTTGACCAAAGTAGCACTTTTTGTTTCTTCTAGAACTTTCCCACCCTCAACTTTATTGCCAGCTTCCGCTCCTCCATGTGTTTATCTGGAGGTATTTCTGAGTCGGGTATCATAACCTTATACTTTAGTATTTGTTTGTTTTCTTTCTTGTTCCATGCTTCTAAATCTTTATGGAGATCTTCCAATACCTGATGAATCCACAAATTGGACTCATTTAGGGATATATTTTGATCAAATTAGTGTTCTCAAATGCATATTTTGTCTCAATATCTGATGAAAATCCTTAGGTTTCAGGTATTTGGAGTTTGAGGCAAAGCATGGACACTACTTGGCAAGAAGGAACAAGGTGGTTGAAAAGAACAAAGAAATGAAGGCCTGAAGATCACCGAGCCCAGTGGCGAGTCGCCGATCGGCCTGGCGATCGCCTTTTTTTCCAGTGTGTGGAGCCCTGAAGGGAAAGATCAAGTCGGAGATGAAATGGAGCAGTCGACGTGTTGCCGAGCAGTTCCGCAAAGCAGTACTATATCGCCCAATGACTCAAAGCGCGAAGAGGCTGAAGGCTAAAGCAAGAAGGCGATAAAATTGACCAAAAGGCGGATCGCCGAGTGTATTGGCGATCCAAACTAACTGCTCCGAATGATCCTCTGCAGCAAAAACTTTCAAACACTATAAAATTCTTCACTCTAGACGTATTTAAAGTGAATATAAATCATACCCAGTTGATGTCATCTCGATTTGGTATCATTTTTTCCCTTTTACTATGTCTAGCTAAAACCCCAATTCTTGGGTTGTGATTTTGTGAATATGGGTTAAGTTAATTGTTGGGTCTTGCTTGCTGATAGTTTAAGCATTGTTTAAATGTGATTTCGTTTAGCAGTTGTGTTGGAACTTAATGAAATTGTAGTTGCAAATACGATTTCACCTTTGTGTTTTTGGCTTGCTCGAGAGAGAGGTCGTAAAACTAAGACAACTAAATTGATAGCCGGTGGTATTGGGTCGACATGGGTTCAGCTCGAGAGAGTTATCCTAGTCCTTCTCCTACACATTCAGCTCGAGAGAGTGAATGGGCTAAGGCAGAGGCTGTGCTTAATGCGGTAACTCGGTGTTCGAGAGAAACTGAGTTGATTCGGGGTAAGTTACTCGAGAGAGAATTTACCCCCACTATAGTCTAGCCTAGGCACAAATATTCAACGAATTTACTATCAAAAACATGTACCCAATGATCTAGTTTATCCCGTATTCCTATCACATCCCAAGAATCTCGTTTCCCTATCTCGTTTCCTTATATTTTTGCTCTTTTTAGTTGTTAATCAATTCAAACCCCCATTGATAATTGACGCTTGCGTCACCCCTTTAGATTCAGTATGTTTTTAATCAATAATGTTTCTAGCTATGACTAATTAGAACGTAAATTTATTTTTCTATTAATTCTCAAAACCACTCCCTTGGGACTCGACCCAAATCCTTGGTTGGGTTACATTACTATTGTACAATCATAGACACTTGAATTGGAAGTTGTGTCTTGATTACGCAAACATTAAAATGACGCCGCTGTCGGGGAGTGGTGTTATTTGAGAATTTTTAGTTTAGTAAAATTCTTTTGTTCTTCTTTGTTGTAGTCTACTTATTTATTTTTTTATTTTTTTTTGTTTGGTTGTGTGACTATTTCAGGAAAAATGAGTGAGCACAAAAGCTATGCGTATCAAACAGATCATCCTCTCCTGAAATTGTTGAATCTTAGGGACAATCTCCTAACGTTCAAGCAAGTAGGGGATGAGACCATTCAGGAAATGTGGTTGAAATTTCAGACAATGCTACAACCATGCCCAACTCATGGGATGACCGACAAAGTGCTACTAGAGTGCTTTTATTGGGCTCTTGGACCCGAAAATAAAAGTAATGCTGACCAACTTTTTGTGGGTGGTATGCTACACCAACCCTATGAAGTCGTAGCCAAACTCCTTGATGGCATGGTTGAAACCAACAAGGAAACCAAAAAGAAACGAGAGTGGGATGCACTGTTGACTCAGCTGGATTTTTTATCCAAAAGAGTCATGGAATTGGAAGCACAGGTCATGAAAAAGGACAAGCACTTCTCCCTTCGATAGTGTAAAAAGTGGAAGAAGCAGGAGGGCGTACAAAATGACGAAGTCCTCTCACTCATTCAACAAAAAATCGAAGAACAAGACAAGATGTTGAATGAGATAAAAGAGAACATCGACATGTTGAATCAAGAGACAACCTCTAATTCCATTTCAGCTGCAAGATGCCCAGATAAACTAATTAATATCAGGTTGTTATCCACCATTCACCGAAGAGTCGCCTAGTTACACCATGACTGACTCCGATGATGAGGAATAAGTGTTAATTTGCATCGTGCCACGACATTAACTAAGGCACTGTTTGGTAGGCAACCCAAAACCCTTTAATTGCTTTTTGTTTCTTGGTAAAATAATGGTGTGTTGATTGTGCAGGATGAAGTGAGTGAAGTGTTAGGAAAGAAGGAAACCGGCGAGCAACACAGGTCATGTTGGCGCATCGCCGAAGAGTTCGGCGACCATGACCCAAACCGCCGTTGGACTCAAGATAACTTTAAAGGAGAGTCTATAAAACTCGGCGAGCCTAAGAAATGATTGGCGAATCGCTGACCTGGTCGGTGATCCTGATTCTTACCGCCATTTGGATTCCCAAATTGATTGGGAGTTCTATAAAACTTGGCGATATAAGTAATAACTCGGCGTGACGCCAAATGGATCGGCGATCACGACTAATGTCGCCGAATGGGCAGGAATCAAATGGTTTTTTAAGCAAAAGGTTTAAATTCTCAAACTCTTTAACTTTTATGCATCTTCATTCCTCCAACCACACACTCGCGCACCGGCACATTATTCTCTATATTTTTGCTTTCTCTAAGTGTTTTGGTCACTGATTTGTGCGCAGAACTTGGATTACATTGCTGCCTAGCTATTCAATCCCAATTAAGTCAACATTAAAGGTTGGATTCCGAACCCTGAGCTATATTGTTGATTTCGTACTCAAGTGCAATGATATTATCTTGTTGAAGTGTATTGGGCATCGCTGCTAGGATTAATTCGGTTGATTTCTTGTGGTAAATCGAATGTTTAGCCCGTGGCATTTCAACTATTGGAATCCCGATTTTTGGCTCTTAGCATTGATTAAATTTTGCGGGGTTGTGCTTGCATGCCTATGAGTAATATGGGTCTCATCTTAATGAGAGTTGTGTATGCTTTAATTTTGTTTTCAGGGATTGCGAAATTGAAATTAAGAAATTGGGTTGAAAATAGGCACGTTAAGTCATTTGGCGAGCTGGGTCAAGCTCGCCGAACCACTTGGCGGTTCGCCTAGTGCCCTCATATTGCCCTTAAATTATGCTTCATATGTCGAGGGTTTTGTAACATTCGTCGAAAAGCCTACGGTCACCAAAGACCCTTGGTGACTCGCCAAAAGTCTTCTTTCTCTCCTCTTATCTAATCCTCTGAATACCTTTACACTATAGCTCTCAGCTGACTGACCCTCGATATCTGATGAACATCGGCGATTCACCGAATAAGTTGGCGAGGTTGCCTGATACTGAGCTTCTGTGTATTTATCGAATGTTATTCTCACCGTGTCTACAAGCTGCAGACATGGTTAGACCTAAAGTTGCTTGAAGAATCATGCCACCCGATTAATAAGTGCGCGGAATTTCAAATTGAATGAAGAGAGGTCGAATCTTTCAAAGAAGGGAAAGGTAAAACCCCAGGGTTCCTTTCACGATGACTACGAGCACTGATGCCCAAGTACAGACTGTTGCACCGGGCACTGAGGCCCAGACAGATGGAGAGATTTCATAGACAAGATCCTTTCTTTGTCTCCCTCTGTCTTACTTTCTTTCACTTTTGGATACTTTAATTCATTTGCATTTTAGGACAAATGGTTTTTATTTGTGGTGGGGTGAGGCCCACCTTTTGTGTGAATATTGATGTTCGTGTTTTGTTTATATATTTGGTTTGTGAATCATAATGTTGTTTTATAATGTTTTTGTTGATTTTTGAGTTTGTGGCTCCATGTTTTTAATTGCAAATGATTTTGACCCTTCCGAATTTTTTTTTGCATTTTTGCCACCTCTGGTATGTACTCTATTATGGTTGTTCTCTAGCAAATTTGAGTCTCGGTTTTGATCAGTATCGATGACTCAAATAGTGCTCATAATCAAACAAACATGAATGTGCGGCTAAGATGAGGCCACATGAAGTTGCATAGACAATATGTGAACTCTTTGCATCTCGTTGTGACTAGCCAATTATCAAATTGATTCTTTTGTGATGACCATTGCACACTAGCAAACGTGTGGAGTCTTGTTTAACTTTAGTGTCTATGCCTTGTGTGATGAGCTTACCTTGAACCATGCATGATAACACCTAGAATTTACCTCGTTAGTCTGGTCGACTAAGTAAAGCTATCTCTTGATATGATCTTAGGCACCTTCGATGAGTGTGAGCCAATTTGACATATACCTCTTTTGTGACCTACCTTGTGAGTGTGTCAACCTTTTTTTAACACCCCTTGAGCCTTATCTTTCTTTGGAACAAACTTGATGAAAACAAGACCTCTCTTAATCCACTACCTATAATCCTCTTGATTTGTGGTTGATCGAATAGCCAACTTAGGCCAAAAGCCTAAGTTGGGGGTGTGGTGAAAAGATAGGCAAGTCAAGAAGTGCAAGGAAAGTCTCCTTTAACCCATGGTATTGAGAAAAATGGAACACCTCCATAAAAAAAAGAGAAAAAGAGAAGAAAAGAATGAAAAAGTAAAGTTGTGGAATAAAGTACAAAAGAAATGGGGATCCCGAACAATCCATGGAAAGTGAATAATAGGATGACTTATGAGCACTAAAGAAAATGAGGAAGGAAGAGGAAAGGAAATGTTGTGAGAACCACATTTCATGAGGATGAAAGTAATTGAGCCTAAATAACCATACCTTTGCACTCAGCCCCATTACAAGCCTTGAAAAGACCTTTTTGATCTTGAGTGAGCTGAAAAAAATGTTGATTGGAAAATACGGGCAACCCTATGGGTGAAAGCATGCACTGTGTTCTTTTTTGTAAGAGTGAGCGTTGTATTTGATTCTGGAACATTAAATGATTAGACCATTGTGTGTGAATATGGAATCATCATTTGTGTGAGGGCATTTGAATACTTTTGTTGAGCTTGAACTTGCATTTGAAGAAAGTATTGCGAGCTTGAGAATCTTTGGTAATGGTGTGTCACAACTTAAATCTTTGGGTACCCAGTTGATTCTTACATGAGTAAATTGAGTCTTGTTGTGTACATTCATGATCGAGTCTTGTGTACCACTATTTGAGACATCCTTTTTGAACTGCTGAACTTGAGTTTTACTTGAGGACAAGCAAAAGTTTAAGTTGGGGGTGTTGATGAGTCCACAAATTGGACTCATTTAGGGCTATATTTTGATCGAATTAGTGTCCTCAAATGCATATTTTGTCTCAATATCTGATGAAAATCCTTAAGTTTTAGGTATTTGGAGTTTTAGGCAAAGCATGGGCAATATTTGGCAAGAAGGAACAAGGCGGCTGAAAAGAACGAAGAAATGAAGGCCAGAAGATCGCCGAGCCCAGTTGGCGAGTTGCCGATCGACCTAGAGATCACCTTTTGTTCTAGTGTGTTGAGCCCTGAAGGGAAAGATCAAGTCGGCGATGAAATGGAGCATTCGGCGTGTCGCCGAGCAGTTTGACGAAGCAGTACTATAGCGCCCAATAACTCAAAGCGCGAAGAGGCGGAAGGCTAAAGCAAGAAGGCGATAAAATCAACCAAAAGGCGGATCGCCAAGTGTATCGGCGATCCAAACTAACTGCTCCGAATGGTTCTCTGCAGCATAAATTTTCAAACACTATAAATACTTGTTTAAATTGTTAGCTTAGTATCAAGTCATAGACAATTATTATTGAGACTTAGAATATTTTTAGTTTCAAGTTTTAGAGGGTTTTGGAGACTTTGTTCTAAGACCTTGAAGATTCAAAGGGTTTCAACTCCAAGAAATTGGACGTGGGTCTCGAAAATTCTTCACTCTAGACGTATTTAAAGTGAATATAAATCATACCCAGTTGATGTCATCTCGATTTGGTATCATTTTTTTCCCTTTTACTATGTCTAGCTAAAACCCCAATTCTTGGGTTGTGATTTTGTGAATATGGGTTAAGTTAATTGTTGGGTCTTGCTTGCTGATAGTTTAATCGTTGTTTAAATGTGATTTCGTTTAGCAGTTGTGTTGGAACTTAATGAAATTGTAGTTGCAAATACGATTTCACCTTTGTGTTTTTGGCTTGCTCGAGAGAGAGGTCGTAAAACTAAGACAGCTAAATTGATAGCCGGTGGTATTGGGTCGACATGGGTTCAGCTCGAGAGAGTGAATCCTAGTCCTTCTCCTACACATTCAGATCGAGAGAGTGAATGGGCTAAGGTGGAGGCTGTGCTTAATGTGGCAACTCGGTGTTCGAGAGAAACCGAGTTGATTCGGGATAAGTTCCTCGAGAGAGAATTTACCCCTACTATAGTCTAGCCTAGTCACAAATATTCAACGAATTTATTATCAAAAGCATGTACCCAATGATCTAGTTTATTCCGTATTCCTATCACATCCCAAGAATCTCATTTTCCTATCTCGTTTCCTTATATTTTTGCTCTTTTTTGTTGTTAATCAATACAAACCCCCATTGATAATTGACGCTTGCGTCACCCCTTTAGATTTAGTATGTTTTCAATCGATAATGTTTCTAGCTATGAGTAATTAGAACATAATTTTATATTTATATTAATTCTCAAAACCACTCCCTTGGAACTCGACCCCAACCTTTGGTTGGGTTACTTTACTATTGTATGATCGTAGACACTTGAAATCGAAGATGTGTCTTGATTACACAAATATCAATGCCTCAAAGCCATTTGATTTGCCCTCAGTAAAATTACGTTGACGATCCTCTAGTTTCATTTTGAAAAATTTATCAATTATTTCTTTTATACTTGTGGAAAACCATGTTCCTATGCTTTCATGATCTAGGGTTTTGGGGTATCAATTATTTTTCTGCCTTTTTTTGTCTCATGAGAACCCCTTTATATTGTTGTGAGCTAGGGTTTTGGGGGTATTTTAGTGTTCAAGGATTTTAGAGGACCTTGGGCTTGAAGAGCATGAATTGGGCTCGTCTTGTCAACTTAATAAGCTGACCCAAATGTAATTTGGACTTTATTTAAGTCATATATTCTTACTTAAATATTAATCCAACTTTATTAACCATTAATTTGACTTGGTCAATATATCATGAATTTATGGATTAATCCAAAATTTATTATGGATTTATGAATAAAATTTCATTGTTTACAAATGCCCCCTGTTTCGAGGCTTGTTGCAGTGTCCAGCTTGTCAAACCTTTAAAGACAAGGCTTGAAGTATTCGTGACATAGGTTTTGATGGAGTCTTTCAAAATTTTCCATATTTGATTCCAATGAAAGTTTTCCATAACTTGATTCCTATAGAAACTTACCATAAAATTGGTTTTTAGGAAAATTTACCATAATTTTGTTTCAAATATGGTTTTCCATAATTTGTAGGAGCACAATTTATGTACTTTTGATTTCTATATATACACATTGATCTTAGGTGTATATATATGCCTAGGAACCTATTAACACCCGCGTTTTGGCGAAGTTTTAAATCGATTTGTGTTAGTTTAGAGTCGTGTCAAGTCTTTTGGTTGTATATAAGCTAACCAACATGATTAGTTGTGTAGGTATGCTTGAATGAAGAAACGAGCATTGAAATGAGCATTGGGAGACACAAAAGATCCAAGTTGAAAAGAAGCAAGGAATAAGAAGGAAGAAATGAAGACCAAGTCATATACATATCCTCTCCACGTCGCGGAGAGGAATTCTAGTCTTGCTCATGAAATAAATTCCAAACAGAATGGTCCGTGAAGCAGCCGCGTCGCGGAGAAGAGCAGAATTGTCCGAGTAGAAGTTTAAAGACTCCTCCGTGTCGCGCCCCTATGTCCCAGATTTGGCCGTTTCGATTTTAGTATAAATAGACGAATATTTTAGTTTATTACTTATTCTTTTTTTGGGTTTTGAAGAACGACGATTTGGAGAGCTATTTCATCATTTTTTAGGGTTCTTTTCTAAACTCTTTTACTTTCGATCTCTTTATGATAATTAAACATTTCTTGATCGAAACTACTATTATGAGTAGCTAAATACCATAGTTCTAGGGCTGTGGCTATAGGATGATTGTAATTGATTAAGTTTTTATGGATTGCATTTAAATATCATATGAATCTCTCTTATGTTCTTATTTTTCGTATTATGATCACCATTGAAATAAACATATTGTCCGAATTGAACTTGGGAGAGGAATAAGAGGATAGAACGTGGGGGATAGGGAGCATGATTTTCTCTTAATAATTAGGGGTAATTTGTATCTAGAATAGGGATATATCTAGAAACCATGCTTGGTCATTATACAGGAAGAAATTGTAATGCTCGGTATTTGGTCCAACCTATCCCCACTCAATGATGTAGTTAAGTTGTCTTTTATCGTAGGCGATTAGAGGTCGGGAGACCATAATCATATATGTAACCCTATGATCATTGATTTAATAGTTGATAAACATCCATTTAAATAAGATAAATTGCATGAATCCTGATAAAAGTTGCAGCCCTGGACTTTACCCAATCATTGTTTGAAACCCTTGAAATTGAATCACGCTTGTTTAATTTTGTTGAACTTTTAGATTATAAAATAAATCACTCTTGAAGTCTTGATAACACTTCTGGTAAGCTGAAAGTTTTGGGGAAATTAAGTGATTCTAATCGTGAGTCCCTGTGGGTACGATACCCGACTCTTAAAAAGAGCCACTTTAATACTTGAACGACCACGTACACTTGCGTGTGCGATTTGCGCATAACAAGTTTCTTGGCGCCGCTGCCAGGGACTTTAGATGAGGAATTATTTTTACTAATTCCTATGAATTGAAATAACAAAACAAAAGAATAGAAATCCTAACTATTACAATGGTAGCACCTGATTTAACGTCGTTGCACGACCCAGCTCATGACTTACTCGTCATTCAAGGTGAGCGCTTCAAGCTCATGATCAACATTATTTCCAAAGTAGTGCTTCACGCGTTGCCCATTCAAGAGGAAAGTAGAGCTCTTATCCTTGTTCCTTAGCTCTACAACACCATGTTGGGTCATCCTCACAATTCAAACGGACCATTCCACTTAGACCGAAGCTTTCCCGGGAACAACTTCAATCTTGAATTAAATGGCAGGACCAATTGACCAGACTCAAAGGTGTGAGACACAATATGATTGTCGTGCCACCTCTTGGTCTTCTCCTTGTATAAATTGGAATTTTTATATGCGTGGAGCCTGAATTCTTCTAACTCATACAACTGCGTTATCCTTCTCTTTCCTGCTAGCTCAGAATCCAGATTCAACTTCTTGATAGCCCAGTATGCTTTATGCTCCAACTCCGCTGGAAGGTGACATGCCTTTCCAAACACTATTCTATAAGGAGAAGTCCATATCGGTGTCTTATACGCAATTCGGTAAACCCACAAAGTATCATCTAACTTGTCAGCCCAATCTTTCCTTTAGGCATTCACAGTCTTTTAGAGGATCTTCTTCACTTCTCGGTCAAACACTTCCACTTGCCCACTAGTCTTGGGATGATAAGCTATAGCTACCTTGTGTCGCACCCCATATTTTGCCAGCAAATTTCACACTGAACTATTAATAAAGTGCGTACCTCCATCACTAATTATGTCCCTTGGAGTTCCGAACCTGGGGAAGATGTGCTTCCTGATGAACTTCACTACCACCTTTGTATCATTAGATGGTAATGCAACTGCCTCCACCCACTTGGACACGTAGTCCACTGTCACTAAGATGTATTGATTTCCACGGGATGATGGGAATGGTCCCATGAAGTCTATCCCGCATAAATCAAAGATCTCCACTTCAAGGATGTTGCTCAATGGCATCTCATGCCTTCTAGAAATAGTGCCCATCTGTTGACACTGATCACAGCCCTTCACAGCATCCTTAAATAAAGTAGGCCAAAAGAACCCAGATTGCAATACCTTATGTGCAGTGCGCTCGCCTCCGTGGTATCCACCATATGGTGAAGAGTGACAACTCTCCAACACTTGTACTACCCCCTTTTCAACTACACACCTTCACACCATCTGATCAGGTCCCTGCTTGAATAAGAAGGGCTCATCCTATATATAAAAGTGTGCATCATACTTCAGCCTCTGCTTTTGATGTGTTGAGGCCCCAGGTGGAAATAAACCACTCACCACAAAATTCACAATGTCAGCATACCAAGGTACTTGAGCAAAGTCCAAGGCAAGCAATTGCTCATCGGGGAACTCTTCGCGAATCTGCCATTCATTCCTCCCATGAGATGAGTCCTCTAATCTAGACAGATGATCAGCTATCTGGTTTTCCATTCCCTTCATGTCTTTAATCTCTAGATCAAACTCCTACAAGAGAAATATCCACCTAATTAGCCTCGGCTTTGCATCTATCTTGTTGAACAAGTACCCGATTGCAGCATGATCAGTGTAAACCACAACCTTGGTTCCTACCAAGTAAGACCTTAACTTATCAAATGCAAACACTAATGCCAACATCTCTTTTTCTGTGACAATATAATTTGACTGCGCTGCATCAAGTGACTTGCTAGCATAGTAAATAGAATGAAACATCTTATCTATTATCTGCCCAATCACCGCACCAATGTCTGTATCACTAGCATCACACATGAGCTCGAATGGATGCTCCCAGTTAGGAGCAATCAGAATAGGAGCTTCTATTAACTTCTTCTTCAAGAGCTCAAATGCCTGCAAGCACTTCTCATCAAATAAAAACTTCATCTTTTTTTCCAATAGGCTGCACATGGGTCTTGCAGTCTTAGAAAAGCCCTTCATGAATCTCATGTAGAACGCAGCATGCCCCAGAAAGCTCTAACTCCCTTCAAAGTGATGGGTGGTGGCAACTTTTCAATGACCTCCACCTTGGCTTTATCAACTTCCAGCCCATTCTTGGAGATTTTTTGCCCCAACACAATCCCCTTTTGAACTAAGAAGTGACACTTCTCCCAGTTGAAGACCAGATTTGTTTCTTCACACCTTGCAAGAACCTTGTCAAGATTAGTCAAACAAAGGTCAAAAGACTCACCAAACACCGAGAAGTCATCCATGAACACCTCAATAAAATCCTCTACCATATCATGGAAGATTGCCATCATGCATCTCTGAAATGTTGTCGGTGCATTGCATAATCCGAATGGTATACGTTTGAATGCATAAGTGCCATACAGACAAGTGAAGGTAGTCTTCTCCTGATCCTCCGGTGCAATGACTATCTGATTATACCCTTAGTAGCCATCCAAGAAGCAATAATATTCTTGCCTCGCAAATCTATCCAACATCTAATCAATAAAAGGCACCGGGTAATGGTCTTTTCTAGTGGCATCATTCAACTTCCTTCATGTAGTCTATGCAGATACGCCACCCAGTTACTGTCTTTGTGGGGATCCGTTCATTCTTCTCATTGGTGATCACCGTCATTCCACCCTTCTTGGGCATACACTATACCGAACTCACCCATTTACTATCTTATATGGGATACACAATCCCCGCATCTAACCACTTGATCACTTCTTTTCTCACCACATCCTTCATTACTGGATTCAGTCTCCGTTGGTGTTGTGCACTTGGCTTATGCCCTTCCTCCATGTAAATTTTATGCATGCACAACGCAGAACTTATTCCATGAATGTCTTACATTTGCCAACCCAAGGCTGTTTTTCTCTTCCTCAGGATACTTAATGTTGCTTCCAACTGTGATCCAGACAATGTTGCAGACAAGATAACAGGTAAAGGTTTATCTTCACCCAAAAATGCATACCTGAGGTGGGCTGTCAATGATTTTAACTCCAGCTTAGGTGCTTCTTCAATGAAGGGTTTGGGTGGAGGACCCAACAACTTATTTAAAGGCTCCTAATGATCTCCCACAATTGCCACACCGAGAAATTGTACCATTTCTTGTTCCTAGCATCCCCATAAATATCATCTCCCACTAGCACTCGCTCCAATGGGTCCTTAGATGCAATATATCGGGCCTCTGCTTCAATATCTATCACCGTTATCGCAAACAACTCTTCATACACAGCAGGGAGCTTTAACGCCTTATAAACATCAAACAGCTCCACTTTGTCATGTGCCCGCATAGTGAATTGCCCAGCTGCTACATCTATCATAGTACACCCTGTAGCCAAGAAAGGTCTTCCTAAGATGAATGGGACCTCAGGATCTGGCTCAAAATTCAGCATGAAAAAGTCTATTGGGAATATCAACGATCCCACTTGCACTAAGATATCTTCTACAACACCCTCTGGCCTAGCAACATATCTATCAGCCAACTGTAAGATGATGGTAGTGGGTTTAGGACTGCCCAACCCCATCTTTTTATACAACGACGTTAGCATCAAATTTATGCTAGCTCCTAGATCACACAATCCTTACGCATGGATGCTTTTCCCTAAACCGTAAAGTTACTTGGATCTTTCAATTTGGTGGGCAACTTAATTTGGATTCGGGAGTTGCACTCTTCAGTAAGTGCTACAGTATCATATTCGGTCAATCTCCTCTTGTTTGCCACAATTTCCTTCACATATTTAGCATACCTAGGTATACCTTGCAAAACGTCTACCAATGACAAATTAATATAAACTTGCTTCAAAAGAGAGAGAAACTTACCAAAGCATTCATCCTCCTTCTGTTTCTTGAACTTCTGAGGGAATGGAAATGGTGGTTTCACTATTGGTTGCACTCTTTCTTCTTGTGCAACAACCTCACTCTCCTTAGGTTCACTCTCTTTATTCACATATTCAGTATTTCTTTTCTTTGGAGCCAACTCCTCCAACTACAAACCACTGCGTATACCTACCGTATTTACCTACTTGGGATTTGGATAGTGTTTCTCGGCAAATCTCCTTACGTTAGTGAGTTCTGGGAATTAGCAAACTGCCTGAATTGTTTCTCGAGGTTCTGTATAGCTAATTGATTTTTTCTCACATAAGCAGCTAATTGAGCTTGATCAGCCATGATCTTCTTCAATATCTCCTCCATGCTCATGTTGTTGGGCTGCTTATTTGGATGCTCCTGTTGGGCCTGATGTTGATGCCCATATGCATTTCCCTGGGGTCTATATTGATTTTGCCCTTGGGCCTGATTCTGATTACCTCCACAGGAAAATTTTGGATGTTTACGCCAACTAGGACTGTAGGAGTTCCCATAATTTTGCTGGCCTCCTCCTCATTGTGCGTTCCCTACAAAATTCACAGGATCTGGGTTGGCACCTCTGCACTATGATCACCTCCTCCACAAATTTCACACCAAGTTGGTGGTTGTTGGACTCCATTCACCTGAGCTGGCTGTTTCCCTAATGATAGATTGCTGAAGTGAGTGTTCATCATGTTCTGCATTGCAGCAATCTGTGCAGTTAAGGCAGTCACTGCATCTTCTTCCAGCATGCCTGCAGTTTTCTGTATCACAGGTTTCGTTTCTCATCCGTTCCATTCGGGGGTTACCCTGTGAGATCCTGTTCAGCAAGGTGAATAGCTCAGCATAAGCCTTCTCCAAAGCCTGTCCACCTGCAGCTGAATCAAGTAAAATCTTTATGTTAGGCTCTGATCCTTCAATGAAGGTATGGACCAACACCTCGTTAGCCTGATGATGATGTGGACAACTCATCAACATCGATTTAAACCTGTCCCAATACTGGTACAAATTCTCTCCTCCTTTCTGTCGGAAACTCCGAATGTCGCTCCTTAACTTAGTTGTTTTCCCAGATGGGAAGAATCTGATAAGCAACTTCTGTGGAGGATCGTCCTAGGAGGTAATGGAGTTAGCGGGCTTAGAATTCAGCTATCTTTTTACTTCCCCAAGCAGAGAAAAGAGGAATAAAGTGAGCCTCACATAATCCACATTCATTCCAGCAGGAGTGTAAATATCACTGATCTAGAGGAAATTTTGTATATGGACTATTAGATCCTCGTGTGACAGACCAGTGAATTGCCCATTTGTGTGGAATAGTTGCACTATACTCTACTTTAGTTCAAATCTTCCACTAGCTTCAGGTTTCTGAATGCATGAAGTCACATTGGTGGTATGTGGGATTGCCACGTCTCTTACTTTTATCTCAGCTATTACCGCAGGTTCTTCTTGCTCAACTCTTGTTACCGGAGATGTCGGTTCACTAGCAATAAGAGGGACTGGGTAAATGAGTTGTCTTTGCCTTCTCCGGTAATAGACCGAATCTTTCCGGTTCAGCTAGAGGTTGTACCAAGTCCTGATTGTCTTCCAGTTTCGAAATTCAACTCAACCTGCAAAAATGAATTACAATGGTTGATTGTCAACCTACAAAACCAATCAAGTTTTCAACACTTGCTTTGTAACTTCACAAATCAGAAAAATTAAATAATTCCTAATTCTAAAGTCCCCGACAGAGTTGCCAAAAACTTGTTGCGCCCACACATTCTCTTACAATGGTTGATTGTCAATTAAGGCATATCAAACTCAATTTTCGTCACTTTTTTTCAACATAGCACACCTGCGGTAGAAATCATGATTCGTTTGATATTCTAGAAACAAGACTCAGAGGGATACGACATAACTGAAATTAAAAATCAAAACCCTTCTTAATTGATGGGAATTGATTTTGAAGTTTGCTATTAAATTTGTCTTCTTCTTTTTTACAGCTCTATGCAGTCTCACTAAAATATCTCTATCTTGATGTAGGAGATTTCGAATGATGAGCGACTTGATACTATAGGAAATAGACAGCATAGTCTACAACCTATCCAAAAATAAGGTAAAAAATCATCATGAATTGACGATAATTATTTTTTGGTGATCTAACTGATTTTTGACAACATTCATAAGTTCACTTCTCTGCATCTTTGCCAAAGAGCCGCCTATTGTGTTCTGTATTGATTGAGAATTTTTTCATCATCTTCATGGAGAGAGAAAAAAAAACTCTTAAGCCAATACAACCATATTCATCATGACGAGCGCGAGAGCATATGCCACAATTGTTTTTCATGCTGATTAGAAGTTTTGTTTAATTGGCACCGTGAGACACATCACTCTTTTTTGCAGATTTACGATGGAACACAAACATTCTCAATATCATACAAAAATAAGTGAGGGATAATCCATAATTGACGAGGAATCACTTGATGCATCTTCATTTGTAGTTGCGATTTTGACGATGAATCATACTTGGTGTAATATTTTAGTGATTGTGGCTTTGATGGAGATGAACCACACTTCGTGCATCATCTTTTGTAACGTGGCTTTGATGACGAAATACACTTGGTGCATTTTATTTTTCATTTGTGGCTACACATGATGCATCTACTTTTGTAGTTTCAACTTTGATGACAAACCACACTTGGTGCCTCTTCTCTTGCAATTGCAACTTTAGCAATGAACTACACTTAGTACATCTTCTTCTATAATTGCGGCTTTGATGAAGAATCATACGTGAATCATCTGTTTTTAGATTTGTGGCTTTGATGACGAACCACACATGAAATATCTTTTTTTTTGCAGTTGCGGCTTCGACGACGAACCACACTTGATGTCTCTTCTTTTGTAGTTTCAACTTTGATTTCGAACCACACTTGGTGCCTCTTCTTTTGAAATTGCGGATTTAGAGATGAACCACACTTAGTATATTTTCTTCTACAATTGCAGTGTGGGTCATCTTCTTTTAGAGTTGTGGCTTTGATGAAGAACCACACATGAAATATCGTTTATATTTTGTAGTTGTGGCTTTGACGACGAACAACATTTGATGCGTCTTCTTTTGAAGTTGCGAATTAGACAACGAACCACACTTGATGCCTTTTCTACAATTGCGGTTTTGGCAAGAACAACACTTAGTGCATCTTTTTCTAAATTGAAGCTTGGCGACGAATCACAATTTATGTCTCTTCTTCTGTAGTTTTGACTTTGGCGAGAAAGAGATTTTGGTGTAGTGTGTCCTAGTTCTGGAGAGCAACTACTTGTCACCTGATCAACTTCACATATCAGACTTCAAAATATGCCCCCATGTCAAAGATAGAGGTTCACTTATGGCTGCATTGACCCATAAAAATATTTGAAGTGATGATGTTTTATGAAGAGGTGATGCGAATTTGATAAAGACATCCAAGACGAGTTGACAACCATTTCTTGACATTTGATTTTTTTTTCTACTTAGACCTTTTGTAGGGGATGATATGTCAAAAAAAATTTTATCCCTTCCTTATGATTGTTAATGTGTAAAAACTCTTGCAATTTTGAAGCAATAAAATATATTTACTTTACGCTTTAATTCTAAACATGTGAGTTTTTTTTTATAATTTGTGTAGGTCACTTATTTCAAGGTTTTCAACCTATTGGATTTTTTTTTGGACCATATACATTTAAACTCATGAGGGCCAAGGGCAACAACTTGAAGATTTAACTCATTTTCATGAAGCTTTTGTAACTTGACGACTTGAATCGAATTTGAGAAGCTTTGTAACTTGAGACTTAGCTCTAATTCGATGAGTTTCATGACATGCGTTTTAGACTGATGCATCAAGGAACATTTTAGCTTGAAGATTTTTGCTTGAATTTGGTGAACTTTATGAAATGCATTTTAAGCTTATGGGTCGAAGAGAATTTCAACTTGAAAATTTTGCTCAAATTTGATGAGCTTTGAAACTTGAAGGTTCTGCTAGAATTTTGATGAACTTTATGACATGCATTTTAGGTTCATGTGGAAGAATTTGGCGTGCTTGACTCTTTAGTTTTCTTCAGCTTTGTGCACATGTGAGAGAAAATTCATAACTTGGAGTAGGAGCGCCGGAATAATGAGCTTCTTTTTTTGTTGGAAAGATAACTTAGAGATCTCCAATCTGTATAAATATCACATCCATGAGATTTATGCATTAGTACTGATTTGTCTTTGAAGTTTGCTCAAAATCTGCGTGTTTGATTCTTCATTTGAAAGGATTAGAATGACATTCACATGGCGACATTGTTTTTTTCATCTTATGACTGAACCTAGAGTAATAATACTCTAAGTTGCCTACGTACCTCAGTAAAGAGGATCAAGTCATTATGTAGTTCAGAGAGTGACTTTAAATTATTATTTTTTTAGTGTCCTAACTTTTGCCTAGGCCGCCTCTTTCAAGATTTTCGACCTAGCGGACATTTTTTTATTGGAGTCGTACACAGTTTATACTCTTGCCCCCCAGGAGTATGATGCCACTTCAAGGATAGTACTTCTTCAAGAGTTTGCCATTGATGACATGAGTTCGCAAGACATCTACATCTTTTTGAAGTTCACTTTCATCTTGTACAATGACATGATATGAAAAGCCAACACTTTCTAGGTCTTCATCACATTGCTTGGTGTAGACTACAATAGGTGATTTTACCTTTAGTATTTCACCATTTGATACCACAAGGCTTGTGTGCCACCTCATTCTAGAAGGTATCAGACTTTGAAAATCCTTAGGGCCATTTTGCAATTTGGGAAACACAAATTCTCTCATACTCCTATTGTTTCTCCAAAGCTTATTTTCCTTCTTTAATGGCCTTAATCTCTCAAATACGGAAATCCTCGTTGTTGATTTTCCAAGTCGATCGAAAATAAAAGGCCTTTTGTTAGAAGCAACAGGTTCGTCTTCCGCAGTGATGTAGTTGTTGCTTACCCTTCTTATGGAGATGCAGATTGGTGGAGGTTGTTTGTATCCCAAGCGTTCACGTTGTTGCTTTGCAACAGTTTTTAATGGAAGCTTTCCAAATTTTGCTGGTTCAGTCGGATTATATCTAGCTTTTGCCAATAGTTTGTAAGCATTAGGATCAAAACCTTCATTTGTTCGCCTCGTTGGGGGTGCTTCATTTTTAGACGATTTAGGAGCCACAAATTTTCCAAGTGATTTTGGGGATGACTTCATCACATCAATCCGCTTAACAGGAAAGGTCAACTCTTCTAGTGCATTTTCTTGTAATTTGAGAGGGTGTCCATCATCCTTCTTGGACTTTGGAACATAACAAAGAATGGGTCTCACTTTTTACTTGTAAATACACTATTCATGTTGGGTGTCTTGTCCGAAATGCCAAGCTTTGGATCTTCCTTACTAACGACTTTTGTCTTATCAACAACTACCTTAGACTTCTTAGGAGCTCGTCATCTTTGGATGCAATATCATCAATTTTTGTGGCATATTTCTTCAAGTAAAACTTTCATCATCAAAGTGTGCTTCGGCTTTAGTGAAGGGATTATTATCTGCAATAATCTTTTTCGCAACACCATCTTCATAATACTTCAACCATTGGCGGTAGGTAGATGGGATTACTTGGTTCTCATGTACCCAAGGCCTACCAAGCAAGATGTTATATGAAGTCTTTGCGTCAATTACATGTAACCACACGCTGGATTGCAACTCTTCAATGGTGAGGTCTATTTTTACAGCCCCAATCGCCATTTGTCCTCCTTGGTTGAATCCTTGGATCATCAAGCGACTTTCAGTAAGATCCGTTGTTGAGATCCCAAGTTCTTTCATGGTGCTAATTGGAAGGATGTTAATTCTAGATATGCCATCGACTAGGATTTTGTTCACCCTTTTCTCACATTCAAAACCAACCATGAATAAAGAGCGATTATGAAGTGTGTCACCTAGTAAAAGATCATCATAGAAGAATGTAATTCTAGCCATGCACACATCCTTGACTTCAGGAGATGACTTTGAAGCATCTTTGAAGCATCTTTTGGTGATAGACATGATGAAGTTGCATATTTTGCTTCATTCTCATCGACATTACAATATAGAGCTTTTGTGCCATATCATGTGAACTTGGTGTAAAACCAACTTGGAAAATATTCTCTGAATGTAATTGATTAATGCAACTCTTGGTAGTGGTGCATCTTTATTTCCTCCTTCTTTAAGTGCACAATCAATTTTTTTATTTTGGGTCTCCTTACCATCTTTTCCCTAACGTGTCGCTTCATTGACTCTTTATGCGAACATGCCTTTTGACGCTTACGAGGAGTCACAAAAGTCCAGCACCAATCATCAAAATGATCTACTTGGTCTCCATCTTCTTTTGTCGATCCTTCTTCTATGGAGACCACATAACATAGCGTAGGAAGAAACAATGACTCATTCACGTCAATGGGTTTGAAGTCTCCAAACTTAATCATTCTTTTCTAATTAATGTTTGTGATGACTTGTTGCCCATTTCCTTCAACAAAATTGCAGGTCATGATCGGATTGGTTAAGTTAAATTCGGTTCAATCTTCGAGTTCAATCTTCCCTTCGCGAGCTAAGTAGGTGATTTTATCCTTGAAGACGATGAATTTCTCGATAAGGTGGCCAACCAACTGGTGGTATTTGTAGTATTTTGGATCATCATTCCTCCCTGCTTCATTTGGTCGTTTCATTTCTGGTAACTCAAAGAATTTCTTCTCAAGGAGTTCATCAAAGATTGCGGAGACATCTGAGTCAAGAAATGGATAGTCCTTTTGCTGCATTTCCTCTGTGGTCAGCTTTTGATTTGTCCTTCATTTAGAAGAAGTCAGTTTTGCACTCTGCATATTACCTACCTTTGTGGTGAAATTTGATTGAGAAGCATTGACGTTCTTGGATTCTTTGTTTTTAGCCTTGGACAAATATCTCACTTTCCTGAATTCTTGCTTTTCTTTGCCCTTGCAGAGTTCGTGGACAGGCGGCATTTCAGTTCCAACCAACAACATGCTTAACTTTATATCATGAGACCGAGTGGCCAATTCTTCAAAAGTTTTAGGCTTTATGTCTTGCAAAATATAACAGAGACCCAATGCATACCATGAATGCACATCTCTATTCCTGAAGCTTCACTAAGTCTGTCTTTAAAGTTTAGACTTGCATGCCTCCATCTGTTAATGAAGTCAAAGACCAGCTCTTCATTTCGCTGATGTGTATTTGTAAGTTCCACCATGCTTACGGCACGTCTTGTGCTATAGAAGTGATTGAGAAATTCTTCCTCTATTTGTTCCCAACTATCAATAGAACCAGATTCAAGCTCTATGTTACCAATCGAAACCATTACCCTTAAGGGAGCGGACAAATTGTTTGACGAGGTAATCACGATATGTTCTGGCATTGTTGCAGGTTTCAATGAAGTTGTGCCACATATTGCTTTGGGTTTCCCTTACCATCGAACTGCTGAAATTTTAAAGGTTGATAACCAGCAGGCATTTTTTATGTTATCAATCCTTGCAGTGTATGGCCTTGCACATGTCAAGGAGGATTTTGTAGCAACCTCGTACTTGTCTTTAATGGTCCCCATGATGAACTCTTTTATTTGGTCGATCGGGATTGTTCCTTCAGATAAACTTGGATCTCTTTTGCACGTTCCACTTGCTTTGTGGGGCGATCGACCATCTCTTGTACTTGCAGATGTTTTCCAAGTGCATGAATTGATTCTTCATCCCTCATTCCTTCCACCTTATCAGTTAGCTTAACAATTCGAGCATTTTGATCTTGAACATACTTGGTCAAGCCCATGATAGATTTTGTCAAGCTCATAAGTTGTTCTTCTACGGATGAAGCGTTGGTTACCATCGCGTGCATTACCATAGTAGGAGATGGAGAATAGCATTGATTTTCCCAAACATGAGATGCAAAGATGTTATGTGGGGTAGATATCGTTCTTAAAACATCATTATCGGCTGAAGCGAACGGCTTTTTGTATGTAGATAGGCTCAATTAGTCAAGAACCCTCTCGACCATTTTGGCGATGTCTTCTTTTGCGGCTTTTGGAGGAGACTTTACAACTTTTGGAAACAAACCAAAGACAATAGCAGATTCGTACCGCACTCGAGATGCTTGTTGTCCTAGCAATTTGGCTTGGTTCCTTGTGATAGGTCTTATGTTTCCCATAGTAACCTCAAGGATGTTTTCCACAGTGATGCTAAATTTGGATCCGTCAGTTTTTGCGGATGCACATCCAGATACGGATATGGATGCAGATCAAGATTTGGATGCAGATGCAGATTTCAAGTTGATCTTCTTGGAAACCATCTCAGTGTTCTTGAACTTTGATTTTCGAAGAGAAAATATGAGAGGTAAATATTGTCCCACTGGCATGACAATTTGTATGCGTCTAAAGTTTCGTTCCTGAAATACAGCAAACAGGAAAGGAAAATAACAAGAAAACAACTGTATTTGTATTTGCATTTATGCGAAGGTCACAATCTTTATATAGTCTTTAAGAAAAGATATGCAATCCCCTGATTCTTCTCATCACAGATGTTCTTGATTTGATGGAATACTTGCGGCTCAACACTTGGAGCGAAGACTTCTTTGTATGCAGAAGACTTGCAGATCACCATCGAAGAGCAAGGATTCTCTCTATATTTCTTTGTGTGTGTTCTTCTTTTTTTGCCTTTTTTTTTCCCATGAGAACCCCTTTATATAGTTGTGAGCTAGGGTTTTGGGGGTATTTCGGTCTTCAAGTAATTTTAGAGAACCTTGGGCCTGAAGAGCATGAATTGGGCTCGTCTTGTCAACTTAATGGACTGACCCATATGTAATTTAGACTTTGTTTAAGTCATATATTTTGACTTAGATATTAATTCGACTTTATTAACCAGTAATTTGACTTGGTCAATATATCATGAATTTATAAATTAATCCAAAATTTAATATGGATTTATCAATAAAATTTCACTGTCTAATGTTATCTATATATTTAATAAATATGGTCCAACATACTTCCGAATGAATAATTTTTTATGTTTTCTCTATAAGTCAAAAACTTTCAGAAAATATATTATTATTTTTCTCAGACGACGGACTATAAAAAAGATTATGTTATCTTTCTATCTCTATTAAGTACCCTACTTTACTATATAGAACTCCTCTCTTGGCCATGTATATTTAATATGACGGACTTACGAATTTAAACTTCAAGTAAATACTCTTTATGATTTTTGTTTCATTAGTGAATTACAACAATCTGATCATTGTTGTTATCCGGTACCGGATATAATGGATCCTACTAAATTCAATAATTACTTATATGATAATGTAACAATTATTTATTTTTTTTAAAAAAATAAGTAGTTTTTTTAAGGGAAAAGACTTTAAAATGTCATCGAACTTTAAGAAAAGGCTCATCTATGTCATCCGTTAAAAGTTTGGCTCATCTATGCCATTTTTGTTTGATAAAAGGCTCATCCATGTCATTATTTGTTAACTGAAATGATATAGATGATCCGAACTTTTAACGAATTACATAGATGAACTTTTTCTCAAAGTTCAATGGCATATTTGAGTTTTTTCCTTTTTTAAAAAATATTTAATTAATACGTGACAGAATCATAATTGACCACGTGTAAAAAATAATTTTGAAAAATCCAAAATATTTCAAGTATACAAATAATAGCATGGATGAACCTTTTTCTCAAACGAAAAATGACATAGATGAGACAAACTTGTAACGGATGAGATAGATAGGCCTTTTTCTCAAAGTTCGATGTCATATTTGAGTCTTTTCCTTTTCTTTTTTAAATATACTTTCTATCAAAAGTCATTATTTTTGTGATATTTGATAAATATATAGGTGATACACATGCATAGAAACCAGCTACTTTTGACATAAATAAATAGAAAGATTTAATTTTTAAAAGAAAAATTATACACCTAAAATTACATATTTAGAGATCATTCGCACTAAATTTCACAAATAACAAATATATAAAAAAAAATTGATAGGTAATACACGTGTGAGGCATATGTGTAAAAACTAATTACTTTAAAACTAGAAGATAAAGAAAAGTTTTTATTTTGGAAAAAACATACATCTTATAGAAACATAACCAAGATTCATTTAAACCAAACCAACCAAATAGCAACAAAACATTTATCAACTTGCATTTTAGAAAGAGTTGTTGTTACTACTCTTGCTAGATTCTTGTGGTCCGGTTCTTTTTCGGATCTCACACATAGCAAGAACTTAGTACACTGAATTGTCCTTTAACAAAATACCAAATTAAAAAGATAAACAAGTATACAACAACGGGTTAAGAACCTACATCAATTTTGAGTATTTCTGGAGCTCCAAGGTCAAATCCAATTTCATATTGTTCGTCTGTATCACTTATTTGAAATTTAGTTAAAATTTTAGAATTTTAATGAAAATGTATAAATTGCATTAAAATTTAAAGAACAATTAAATAGACTCATAAAAAAATATCTACCATGTTTTATATATCAACAATATAATAGAGTTGAAGTAATCAAGAGGTACAAATTAACTATTTTTTTTATAACTTTTAAATAACTAAAAAAGCAAAATTTCTTTTAAAATATTATTGAACCACAAGGTATTCCAACGATCTTGAGTAGCAAGCTGAAAGGTATAGTATACATTTTCTCTTGTACAATTTAGATTTCTCTTATTGGCTACTTAATCAAATTGAGTTCTTGAGTCTCATCTTGATTGATATCTTTATTCTTGTGTGATTTAGATTTCTTATCATTGCTTAATTTGATTTACATTATTATAGCATAGTGAAATGGATCTTTTTTCTAGCCGTTTTTTCATTTTTTTATTCATCACCTTTTAAACAATAAAAAAGTATAGAGAATTTTTGCCAAAAACCAATGCATATGTGTTATAACTTCTAGTTATGACTCTCATATTATATATTTCAAAAGGTACTGAATATTAATCAAACTGAACCGATACCAAAAAGAAACCAAGAACATTGAGATGGTTTCAAAAAGTCCAATTTTAGTTTTACAAAATAGAAAAATTAAAAATTAATATGGTATAAATTTTATAAAATAACCGACGAACAGAATCACTAACAACTCTTAGTAGAAATTATTGAATGGGAAATGACCATTGAGAGTTAGACGTATTTAGGAGCATAGTTGGGCTCTTAAGACATAAGCCTAACAGAACTAAGTCTCACACAAAAGTCGCAGGGCATTTTGCAAGTAATATGAATATCGTTGGTTTAAATCGGGTGGTAAGAGTTCTCTTATTTAGGTGTCAGAGTAGGTGTCCACACAGTCGTGGAGTTCGGATCATGACAAGTTGATATCAGAGCTTAGGTTATTGGCCTCTCAGAATAAGAGCAAATGTCAAAATGTCGAATAGAGTCCTATAGATAAATCAATACAAAGAGCTTCAACATGAAAGTCATTTTGATCCAATCCATTCTTAGGGTCAAATAAAGACAAAATAGAATATGATAGTGACCTAGCGATCGAACTCAAATTCTGAAAATAAGTCAAGGCCATTTTACCAAGTCTACCATCCACATCTAATCTTCGAGAATCTAACATTTGTTCCACTTCTTTCATTCCTTTCGTGTGGTTTGTTGCTTGCATGTAGGTTGATTCTAATCAGTATCTCGATGGAGTAATTGAATAACGTTGTCTACGATTGAAACAACACAACCAAGAAAAATTGGAATCGAAAAGGTTTTAATTGGCAGCTGGTCTTACAAGCTATGTAAATGCATGACTGATCAGCTAATGATCATTCATGATGCCAATAAAAGGTAATGATCGTGATTTGATTTAGTGGTAAAGCTTGAAATTGTAGTTATGTGCATTGTATTTCCTGAATAATTACAAATGTGTGAAGTGTAATTGTTTGTATGATTGTGAAACTGTAATAGGAAAAAGGTCATAGATTGATTATGCGTAGTGAGTAAATTATAAAATTGCTATGAAGCTCAATTGAAATTTTATCTGAAATTTTGGGTATGTGTTTTCCATTGGTAATATGAAAAATAAATTTTGACGGTGGAAAAACTCCAATTTCAGAACAGTCAGGATTGGTTGAGAGCCATGAGGGATATTTTGGTATGATAGCGGGAATGTGATGTGATGAACAATTTTATGGTGTGATTCATGATCGGTTTTATGTTAAGTGGTGTGAAGTTTTCAATTATACATTGTTGGGGTTAGTCTAGGGGCGGAGCTACAGCTCGGTAAGGGTGGTCAGCTGACCACCCTTCGCCGGAAAATTAGACGATGTATATAGGCAAAATATTCTTTATTATTTGAATATATAGATAAATGAACACACATTAACACAATGAATGGTGTTGGTCTAGCGGTAAGCTTGCTCAGTTGAGTGTTTGAGGTGTCCTAAGTTCGATTCTTGTTGTAGTGCACAATTGTTTTTCAAAAAAAAAAGTAAAGGAGCAGGAATAGTTGTCTCTATCTTTCTATTTCTAGCCTTGAATTAATAGTACTAAGAAATTACATTTAAAGATATACTTGAAGGTCACTTTCCACTTTTATTCTTTTGATTATTCCTAAATTATTTTTTAAATAGTTAAGAATCTCAATAAAAGAAAAGGTAAATATAGAAAAAAAAGTCTCAACAATTCTCTTGAACTACAAAAACATCACGACAAAACTCCCAACAATTAATTTGATATGAACCAAAGGGAGTCTATTCAATTCGCAACTAAAATTGTTTTCTTAATTTTTCTTCGTTAGTTTTGATTTATACCATTTATAAATTAAGTTTTTGTATGATTTAGTTAAATGATATCAAATTTAATTTTAAATTTGGATGCACCCACTCATTAGTAAAAAACATATTTTGTGCACCCACTTCGCTAAAAAAATAATTCTACTCTTTTAAAGTTTGAACACCCTTGACGAAATTCCTGGCTCCGCCACTGGGTTAGTCTTGAGGTTATATTTAAGATCACAATGCAATTTCAAGGGTTATCTTTGATAATTGGAAATGTGAAATGAGAGGAAGTTGTAGAAATTCGCAATTTCTCCGGACCGCCATGGCGAGGCCGATTCGCTACTGTGATCCCACTATGGAGGGAACTTTTCTCCATAGCGGGAGTCACTAAAATGGCATACATGATGCTATAGCGGGGAGAGCAGGACAATATCCCTACCCTGTTTTGTTTTTAAGTTTTTGGTTGTTTCAAATCGTTAATTTCGCTGGGAGCTGTAGTGAAAAACCAAAGATAATAGAAATCGCTTAAAACATAAACTTGGCATGCATTTATGATAATAGAGTTAAAAATCAGCTTCCATGTACAAACATAAAAAGGGGAACAAAAAAGGGAAATGATGTCCAGAGAAATAAATATAACATGAAAAATTGATTATAGAGAAAAAAAATCATGTCATTATAAGAAAATTTTGATATAATGAATGATCGTTCTAACAAACTTTGATTGTACTGCAAATGATTTAAGTTCCATTAATGAATTAAAATAGTTTGTTCTCTTTTTGAAACTAATTATGACTTTATTGTTGAAGACTGATGCACAGATTGGATCCTACTAAATTAACTATCTTCGACTTTAATTAGACTTTAGAAAATAAAGAAAATGAGAAAAACAAGGATTTGTTAAATTTTTACACAATAATTTTTTTAGTGGAGGTGGGGGTAGGGAAATTTATTTAAAATAACAAGGTGAAAAGTGCCCGTGACGTGTCATATATAATTTCATGGCCGAAAGTTGATATATTTGCTCAGTAATAACATATGCAATTATTTATATTTAAACAAACAGATCGATTTAGATAATTTAAATCAACACAAATATTTAATGAAAAAAAAATAGACTCCAATCAGAATATGATTTTAGACCACCACCATGACTAACCAACAATAAAATAAAATAAAATAATAGACTCACACTTTTAGATACCCTTCTATTGGACAAACATACGGAAAATTTTTTAAAAAAATAAATTCCAAACTTAGAACATTTTTAGACACCCCCTTAAAAAGAAGATTCACATAAATTTTGCACTAGTTAAAGCCTCAAGTTTAAGTCCAAATAATTTTGTTCTTCAACTAAGTTAACTAGTTCATCTGCATTTGGTAAAATAGGAACATCCAATTGATTTATCAATTATCTTGTACCATAAAAAATAGTCTCATTTGAATTTGAACCTCCAACTCTGTTTCTTCTTTGTATTTGTATCATATTCATTGGCGGTGCTCTGCCCCTGCTTATCGGTACAACATTGTTTCTTCTTGCCATTTGTTGTCTATCGATTGTTGATGTTCTGTCATTTCTTATAGGGTGGTTATAATTCGATAATGATATTGACAAGATAACCACACCATTATTTCTTCGCGAACTCAGATGTTGTGGGGTCGAAAGTTGAGTTGATGACAGATTTTCTGGAAAAAATATTATTTGATGCAAATATAGGAAAACGTAGGATGACATTTTGCGAACTCGCATGTGCTAGGGCCACATATTGAGATGGTGACGGATTTTCTTGATAAAATTTTCCAAATGCATATATTGGAGAGGGTAGAATAACATTTTGTAAACTTACATGTTGTGGGGCCACAGGTTGAGCTGATGACAAATATTCCATCAAGAAAATACTAGATGCATATACATGACAACGTAGGATGATATTTCGCTCATGCGTTGATGGGTGAGTAGTTCATACATGATTCCTGAATTCCATATGACTACAAAACGCAGAATGTATTAAAAATGAAGGAGAAGAAAAATTTGCAGTATTCATATTTGATGTATGAATGACCAAAAATTTCTCTAATGTAAGAATTGATATAAAAAAAATACCAATTATGCACTATAATTTCAAAAACTATGAAGAGAATTTATAGGCTACTCATGATATAACTCCCTCTTACCTTTATATTTATTCTATTTTTCTATTGAGTGACAACTTTGTTACTAAAATGTATAATCTAATGATTTTATTTTTCTGATTTGTTGCCTATATATAACTCATCTATTGTAACACTCCAAAAGAGAAAAAAAAAATATGTTTTCTCTCTAAGTAGACAAACTTTAGAAGAAGAATATGTTCTCCTGAAATTGATCAAGGGCACTGCTTTAAATAACCAAATAATTTATTATCATTTATTTGTATTTAATACATTTTCACTTGTGAATTATCACTAGATTGTAGTAATTATCAATAGAAACATATTTTTTTATTAATTTTGAATAAGCTATACTTGTCTTACTTATAAGTGATATTATCTCAATTAATTATGACTTAGATTGAAAGTAACATTAATCTGTCTCAACATTAATTGTAGAATTGAATAATTATAAAATAGAAAAAATATTTATAGCAGTAAACATATAATAGTTATTTTAATTATTCTCTGTCCATACAAAGTCATAATTTAGATTAAAGTAATATTTTTCATTTTACGAATATACAAAGTAATAGTCAACAATTATATCAGAGTTGGCTCATGGGAAAAGTAGAGAATTAATGTTTGATGGACTTAATTATAAATCACTATTTTTCTTCTTGTTTAGAAAAAATACCAAAGTGAAATCTACCTTTTATATTTTTTATTATTTGTTAATATTGGTTTCTTTAGGAATATTAACATTTATAAACAATAAATAAAAGTTGTGTTTTATTTTTAATGTGAAAGCATTGAAAAGGAAGAAGAGAATAAAAGAAGGTAAAAACTTTCAATTAAGTATTGAAAACACCCCTAAACTTGACGTAAATTATTACTTTAGTCCCCTAACTATAAAAACACCTCTCTTCTTGATTAAGTGAATTTAAAAATGCCCATCTTATGCCACATGTGCATATATGTAGAATTTTCTACTAACGTGACGTGCACATAAATATATGTAATAAAAAAATATTTAAAGAACATGTAAATAATTAAATGTTAATAGTTTAGCAATTCAAAAAGATAAAAGAATTTTTTTACTTTTTAAAAATTTGTTTTTCTTACCCCATCCTCTACCCTGTACCCCTAGCCTCACACCTCACTATCCACTCACCCCAAAAAATAAAAAATTCTTATAAACTTTTTTTTTTTAGGGGAGAGGGGTGGGATAAGAAAAATATATTTTATTTTAAAGTGGGGGAGAATCGGGTTACTCGGTGGTGTTGGATAAAAAGTTTTTTTTTTAAAAAAAACTTTAATAAAATTTTGGGAGGTGAGGGGGTGGGGTACCTGAGTAGGGGATGGGTGAAAAGCACACATGGTCGTCTTCTTAGATAAGTTTTCACTTCATGCATATAATTTTGACAAATACAGCCATTTGAAATTATTAGAAGTAGAGTTTACAAGAAATTATCATAGATCATTGTCTCATTGTTTCTTATTGTTGTCTGTGAAGTGGTTCTAGATGATAATAAGGAGAGATGTTATTAACAATTTCTTCATGTGTGTATGGAATTTACTAAAAATATGTTCATATTTCCTATATATTTTGGTCTCCATATGATTTTTGAATGACAATGAGTTCTTCCCATAATTTCTTTTTATACATTTTGCTCGATGTCAATTAACAATTTTCAGAGTCATAAAAGTTAACCATTGATGTAGATTTTATGAATGCGAGAGAAAGTATAAAATAAGAAGATGTAAAATAGCGGGACTTATGGTAGTTTAGAAACAAGACATGAAGTAATCAAACAGTTGATATCCGATCTAAATTTTTTTTCCACTTAGAAGGTAAATGGACTGTACTTTAGTGGCTATTATTTCTCGGGAAAGCAAATTTACGAGATTTCTGACAAGTATAGTATTTTGTCTTGATTTCTCCACTAATATTATTGATTTGAAGTGATGGTGTATCGAAAACAACCTTCCTATCCTCCAAGATAGGGGTAGGTTATGTGTCCACAACCACACTACTCTTCTCAAACCTCACTTGTGAGACTATAATGGTGCAACAAACCCGATTTCTCAATACAAATACATAAACATTATATTCATTGATAACCAAATTATAATAACAACACTTAAATTACAAAGAGAAATATTGAAATAACAAGTAACTAAAGATAGATATAACAATGGGGATCAGAAGTTAAGAATCTAGAAAGAAGATGAAACGAAAGACAGTTTCTTCATAATATGCATAATCCTCCATAACCGTAGACGAAAACCATTTATACTCTACTCAACCTGGATCCCAAGAAACTATATTATTGGGCTGTTTAATTCTTGGGTCTCTTTGTGGTTTAGTCCCAGGCCCAACAGCTTGGCCAGGCTCTGACCTATCGGTGCTCACAACAATACTCCCGCGTGAAATGAGAACCTTGTCATCACGGTTCGAGTAGAGACAAACTAACGAGGGAAATATAACATTCTCGTAAAACAATTTCTCAAAATAGTTCAACACCAAAACGTATGTTTTGTGTAAACTCCTGGCCATGTGATAAAGTATAGAAGGTAGTGGCACCTGCAGGTTCTCGACGATAATTTCCGGAGGCATGTTACAAATTCGTAGAAGTGATGAAGAACCTGGAATAACAAGCACTTCCATATTGACTCGAATTGGATCATTGTTAAAATGAACCGATTGAGAGAAAGATCTAAAAGTTCTAAAACCGATCCTAGGAACAACCATTTGCTCAACCAAGCCAAGAACATTACAGAACACATCTGGCCAAACAAATGTCTTCTTGAAGTAGACCACATAATCTTTATGTTTAAAATCAAAACTTGTATAAAGGACTAATAGGTCTACATCCCCTGCAATGTAAAGACTCTTGGATGCATTATATCGATAACCAACAGAGAACCCAATGGACAAGTTTTGTCCACTTGTAATTGTGAAACAAGAACTCAAAGGTTCTGATAGTACCAGCATCAAGTAATGCGTTGTTGGATGCAAGCAAAGCCACGTACGATTTGATCGTTCAACTGGTGAATCATTAGTGTCACTTTTATTTGCCTGCAGTAATATGTTGCTAATATCCACCATATCAATTTTGGTTTCAACTGTTTTACTAACATAGGAATTCACAAGTAAACAACTTCTCTTTTTTCTAATTTATTCAAACAACGCATGTGCCTCTACGTTCTTATTAGAACGTGTTAGAACCAGGAACGCGGAACTAATTCCAGGATCCCATACACCAAAATCTGATGAAATTCCATGAACATGGACAATGAAGGTAGTCACACCAAGGTTGATTTGCAATTGAGTTAAGAGACGTTGATCAATGAAAGTATGAGCAATTTGACAAGTCAATGTCTTAAGGATTTCCTTGAACTCATCCACAACTATGGCGGAACGTCCCTTGCAAAGGCTACAAAATTTCATTGAAAAAGCATTTTGTGTTACTCACCACTAGTAGAGCACTTTCATCATTTTCTTCTGCCCCGTAAGATTTTCCATACTCCACATCTGGCATCACTTCATCCGCAGGAATTTCACTTTCCAAGGTCTTAATTTTATGAATTTGTGGTTCATTAGAGTCACGATCAATATGAGTTGCATTAACGTACCTCTCTGACAGTTCTCCTTGGGGATGTCCATTGAACACTTCGACTGCGATACTTTCAATACTTATAGATTCTTCACCAGCCCTTTCAATTGGAGTGTATGTGGGGCAGTTGCTAGTTAACCTTTCGTCATACACCTTGTGCACATCCATTTTACTTTTGTGTTCAGATTTCTCTTCATAGTTTTTAAGCAAAGATGAATTGTTTATATTTCTCCACTGTTGTAGATTGGACAAACTATATTCGTTCAATTTGAGATGACAATTACAAAAGCGAATCAACACTTCCTCAGCAAAATGTTTCCAATCTATCAATTGTTTGTTCTCGAAAAGCCATTGATACCACTGTAAAGTTGTCCCATCGAGATAGCACAACGTGAGATATAACTTGTGGTTTTCTGTAATTGCTAGAAAGACATAAGATATTCTAAAAAATAGCTTTCTCTATACCTCAATGATACAGTAGAAAGCAAATATTTATAGCTATACAATTGTAGGATAAGAGTTCTATTCTAGGTTGGAGTATATATGGTTATAAATGTATATTTTGTAAATCAGTCCTATTCTAAGAAATAATATATTTTCTTATTACTATAAAATTATAGCTTTTCCTAACATCCCCCCTCAAATTAATAGCGGTGATCACAAAGTAGCAAATTGGAGATAAGATATTGATGTTGTGCTCGTGTCATTGCCTTTGTAAACAAATCAGCAAGTTGATCATGAGAAGGAATGTGTTGTAGAGTGATGAGACGATCGATAACCAATTCTTGAATGTAATGGAAGTCCACCTCTATATGCTTTGTGTTTTTGTGTTGCACCGAGTTTGTGGCTATTTTCATCGCACTAGTGTTATCAACATGTAGCACTATAGGAGATGTAATAGCAACACTGAGCTCAGATAATAGTCGTTGTAGCCAAACAATTTTTGAACTTGCTGCCGACATAGCACGATACTCTGCCTCTGTAGATGATTTAGATGTACGAGATTGTTTCTTACATTTCCAAGATATCAAGGATGTGCCAAGAAACATGCACTAACCAGTAACAGAGCGACGAGAATCGTGACAACCAGCCCAATCTGCATCAGTATATCCTTCAAAGTGTATAGAAGAATCAGAACAGAAAAGAACACCTTGACTCAAAGAACCACGAACACATCGAATGACACGAAGTAATGCAGTGTGATGTATACGGTAAGAATTAGCCACAAACTGACTTAGAACTTGTACTGCATATGAGATGTCTGGCCTTGTCATAGTGAGATAAACTAATGATCCCACCAACTTTTGATACAATGTTAGATCATGGAATGGTTCTCCATCAACCTCATTGTACTTCGTATTAATCTCCATTGGGGTGTACACAACCTTGTTATTAGTAAGACCAGCCCTTGCAACAAGATCACAAACATACTTTTGTTGTTTAAGTATGATCCTAGTAGGGAAGTATAGAACCTCCAGTCCAAGAAAGTATGTCAGTCGTCCGAAGTCCTTCATCTTAAATGAGGTATACAAGAATTCTTTCAAATTAGTAATATTCTCTAGATCATTTCCTGTGATAATGATATCATCAACATAGATGAGAAGTATTGTGATACCTACTAGAGAAGTACAAAGAAACAAAGAACGGTCTAAAGAACTCTGAGAGATGCCCGCAATTTTAATTGTGGATCAAAATTTGTCAAACCAAGCTCGGGGAGCCTATTTTAAGCTATAAAGAGATTTTCAAAGACGACAAACTGCATTTGGTCTCGGCAGAACACACCTCGGTAATGGTTTCATAAACACCACTTCTTCCAGATCGCCATGGAGAAATGCGTTTTTCACATCCATCTGATGTAAGGTCCAGCCTTTCATTGAAGCCATAACCACTAATGTCTGTACCGTTGTCATCTTAGCAACAGGTGCAAAAGTCTCCTCACAATCCACCCCATAGTCGTGTTTGTACCCTTGAGCAACTAATCGAGCTTTTTAGCGATCAATTGTACCATCTGCCTTAAGTTTAATGGAATACACCCACTTACTTCCAATGAGAACTCCAGATATTGGTTTCAACAAATTCCCAAGTAGAATTTTCATTCAATGCACGAAGCTCTTCCGACATTACCTCTTTCCAACAAATTTGTGTAAAAGCCTGAGAGTAAGATGTAGGTACATCAACAGAATTTAGTGTGGTATGCATGGCATAAGACTTGCCGAATTTCCTTGGAGAGTAATCGAGTCGTTCAGGAGCATGGCGATTTGTCCAACTAGATCGGCGTGGGGGAGTAACTTCGGAAGATGAGGATGCGTATGTAACGTCAATAACTGAAGAACAGGTCAGTTGGAGATCATCATGATCATAGTTCATGGGCTGCTCCGGAGGATCATTAGCTACCACATCATCATCAAACTTGTACAAAAAGGAAACAGATTCTGAAGCATGTTTAGAATTGTGTTTGTGAGAAAATTAACCCTAAAAAAAATAACATGTCTAAATACACGAAGTTGGCGACGAGATGCATCATAACATAGATATCCCTTTTGTGTGTCACTGTAGCCCACAAAAATACATTGTGTTGCCTTTGCTGAAAGCTTTTGTCTTTCATGTGCTGGAAGATGGACAAAGCAAACACAACCAAAAACTCGCAAGTAAGAATAATCAGACTTCCTATGAATTAATTTGAAGTACAGTGTCTCATTAGCAATGACTGGGGAAGTTTGTCTATTAATCAAATATACAGAAGTATGTACTGCTTCCGGCCAAAAATTCTTAGGCATATTATATGTGCCCAACAATGCTAATGTAGTTTCCAAAACATGTCGATTCTTTCGTTCTACAACTCCATTTTGTTCCGAAGTATGAGGACAAGTGTGTTGAGAAATAAGTCCCTTTTTTAAAAAAAAACTCAACAAGATTAGTCTTAGTGTACTCTCCTCCAAAATCAGAACAAAATATTTTTATAGTTTTATGAAACTGTGTATACACATACTCAACAAAATTCATAATAAGAGTCGGAACCCCAAATTTGTTTCGAATAAAAACACCCATGTGTATCTAGATATAAGATCAATAAATAGCACAAAGTACTTATATCCCATCCTTGACAAAGTAGGAGAAGGACCCTAAACATCACTATGCACCAAATCAAACAAATCGTCATAAGAAGATGAAATGGATGGAAAAGGGAGCTTGTGACTTTTCAAACCGACACAATTTGAACATGTCAAAGGGAGACTGGAATGAATGTCATGTGTTGCTGGAAGGCATGATTTAAGCGTATGGTGAAGTCGAGAGGAACGAGGATGACCCATCCTATTATGCCAAAGAGTGAGCAACTTATTCGTTAGAGAAACATCCGCAGTAGAAACTGAAAGAAAACAATGATGCAAATGAAGATGAACCGACTCTAGAAGAAACATTCTGCCAACTCTACGCCCATTGGCCATGGTCATCCCGGTTTTCAGATTCTGAACAACATAATCATTGGGTGAGAATCTTACAACACAATTTTGATCAACTAGTTGACCTACCGAAACCAAATTAGCCTTCAAATTAAGTACATAAAGAACGTTAGACAAATTTCCAACAGAACCAATACCCGATGTGGACAATGTATGCCCGTTTGCCGTATGAATAACATATTTAGAAACATCATCATACAATGAAGAAAATAGGGACAGATCTCCGGTCATATGATTGGAAGAACCCGAATCTAGATGCCAAGTAGATTTAATAGAATTACTTGTACCTAAGGATGCCGAGAGTGCACTTGAGATGGCTCCAGGAAAGGCAGCTGCTATAGAATCTCGAATTAGCCTTTCAAGATTATGTCCAGAAGGGAAGGAACCAGCCGATTTAGTGACATTCGTCTGGTATGCTTGGTGAGCAGGCCGTGAACGATTTGGACGACGACGATAGTCCAAAATATGACGGCCAATAATCTTACAGTAAGCACAAATTTTTTTCTTCTTAGGACAATTGGTTGTTATGTGACCAAAGTCGTTTCATTCATAGCCCTGGACACTTCTTTTAGTGTTACCTGATGAAGTACTGATAGAGATTTTTGTGCAAGTAATGCAACAGCGGGTAATGACATTGACTCCATGGCCGCCTAAGTTCCAAGCCTGGTCTCTTCATGCAACACGGCTGCCAACACAACATCAAGAGTAGGTGTGACTTCTCTGTTCAACAAACTTCCACGAATCGACTCAAATTCAGGCCCAAGTTTCATCAAGAACTGTGCCATCCTTGTCTTTTGTCGTTCTCTCAACACTTTCTTGAGCCCTGCTGTAGACATAATTCTCCCAGAAATTTGATCCTATTTTGACCTGAGCAGCTGCAAGCCATCATAAAAGGAACGAACATTTTTGTCCCCTTGTGTATATTCAACAATGTTGCATCCCAATTCAAACTTTCGTGCTAGATTGGTTTGTTGGTAGACGTTACACAGGTGGAGCCACATCTCTGAAGTTGAACTAAATGGTCTAAGTCCCATAGTGATGTCAGCATGTAACGAATTCAACATCCAAGCGATTACCTTTGCATTATTCAAATTCCATCGATCCAACTCTTTTTCATCTGTTGGCAGACTAGCAGAACCATCTAACCATCCAAAAAGGCCCTTTCCTTGAACAAAAAATCCAAAGTGGAATTCCCAGAGAGAAAAATTGGAATCATCCAATTTTGTGGAGAGAAAATCATGTGAGGATGATTGTGAATTCATTGAGAAGACAAAATACAACAAAGATAGAGAAAATAAAAGGGACAGATGCCTGTGTAGAGGAAACAAAGATACAAGAGGAACGCAGAAAGGTAACAAGGTACCTCAGTAGAGAAAGCAAAGACCACAATTTTTTTTTAAACGATGGTTCTTGATACCATGCTAGAAAGACATAAGATATTCTGAAAAATAGTTTTCTCTATACCTCAATGATACACTAGAAAGCAAATATTTATAGCTATACAATTGTAGGGCAAGAGGTCTATTCTAGGAAGGAGTATATATGGCTATAAATGTATATTCTATAAATCAGTCCTATTCTAAGAAAGAATATATTTTATGATTACTATACAATTATAGCTTTTCCTAATAGTAATCACATAGAACTCAAAGTAGCGTTCAGCCTGAGAAATCCATAACTCTGGATTTTAGCCATAGATTCATTGAAATTCCACCGGTCTTGGTTTACTCGTTAGAACGTTTCCAACCAACTCTTGTAACAATGAACGAATTTTAGCGAGATCCCTCGACCAAGTATCTTTCATGACATCTGTCATACCCCGAGCCTACACCCTGGGCGGGACTGACACTCGAGAACCATTGTTGGCCCCAAGCGAACCCTTGGCCTAGCTTACTTACTTAGCAGAAGACTTAAATCAATAAAGATAAAGCTAGGATATAAACTGAATGTTATGATGGAACATTCAACTTGGCCATTAAGGCAAACTCAAGTCTTAACATAAGATAATGACAATGAAAAGACTAAAGAACTAACATCTGACTGTCTATGAAGCCTCTAAAACAACTGAGATGAATGTCGGGACAAACCCCACGACATCCTAATGAACTAATAAAATAACTGAAAGTAATAAAAGGAGTCCTCCGGAATGCAAGGAGGCTCACCAACTGACTCTGGAGTGCTCACTGGATCAACGATGCGCTGGATGCCAATCCTAGTTACCAGTGTCTGCATCATAATAAGATGCAGGCCAACTGGCATCAGTACATTGAATGTACGAGTATGCGAGTTGGAATGCTAAACACAACATATGCTTGAAAAGAATCTGAAGAACTTACCTGGCTCAACTCAACTCAACATAACTGAACTTATTTCAATATAAAGCAGTTTAAAACAAGTACAGTATAAAGAAAAGTTGTTTAAAACATGATGTCAACTCTGTGTGTATGCAAAGATACATATAACTCTGAAATGTACGTAAAAATACAATAAATTGTGTATATAAGAATACAATTTACTTCTGTGGAAGTTTCTCTAACCGACAACCATCACGTAAGAGCTATTGTAATGATACAACATTTTGCCTCACGCTGCCAGGGCCGTCCTTTACCTTGCCGTGGGTATAGAACATGAACTACTAAGTGGATCCACTAGTCTATGCTAAAAAACACTAAAGGAATCATCTAAAAGTATGACCCTTTTCTACCTGTGATGGCTACATGGTTTATGGGGGCAGTGAGTTTTCGAACTCTCCCCCATATCGGTGCTCAATACTACTCCCAAAAATATAATATTAGCTCTTATGTTTAAAAACATACTTCTTTCTATGATTTGAGATTAGTGCTCAAAAACTTAGCTCAAAGGCTATCTTGGAAATCAAAGTTCTGAGCCCCTTTTGGGGCACGCTGGCTGGCCCGACGCCCCACCCCTATTCCCAGGTGTTTGACGACTTTTCTTGCTCGTTTTTCATCTCTAAACTTCAATGGTTCTTTACCCAAACACTTAGAATCATTTGTACCCTCAATATGCATCAGATTCTACTTGAAAAATACAACTAACAACATGAATCAATTTCAAGAAAACTCCAACAACACAACCCACAAGAATTCAAACGAATTTCATCAAGAACTCAAGGATTTACTTTCAAATCTAATAACTTCGCTGAAATTGAATCATGATTGGCGCGTGGGTGAACTAACCTAATGCTCTGTGATCTCACATACCTTGTAGGGATCACCCCCAATGAAATCCACAAGCTAAACTCGACGATCTTGACGAATCTTGATTTCTCTTCTCCTTTCTCCTCTTTTCTCCTCTTCTCTCAAAACCCTAACTCTTTTGTCCAAAAGCGTAAACTGACTAAGTTCAGTTTAGACCCCTAAGTAATTACCAAAAACGAATTAAAATAAAAGGGTAAGGAAAAGACCAAACTACCCTTTCAAAATCCGGATTGGACTTTCCTTATTCCAACATCCCAACTTCCAAAGGGCATAACTCACTCATACGAACTCGGAATCACGCAAACTCAGCGGCGTTGGAAAGATCATTCCAAGAGATTTCCTACCATATCTGGAAGTACCTATAAATCATCCTGAGCTAGAATTTATGACTGTCCAAAGTTGGCCAAAACTCAACTTATTCTAACTTAACAAAATTTCCAGATTTTCATTCTTTCCAAAAATGACTATTTCCAATTATTAGCTTCTTCCTAGTTATTTCAAATTGCGAGATGTTACAACATCAATTGAATCTTCAATTGTTCGAGATATTTGGTCCTCCACTGAAGACCTCTGGATGAAAGCACCAATGCAACAAACCCGATTTCTCAATATAGATACATAAACTTTATATTCATAGATAACCAAATTATAATAACAACACTTGAATTACAAAGAGAAATATTGAAATAACAAGTGACTAAAGATAGATATAAGAATAGGGATGAGAAGTTAAAACTCTAGGAAGAAGATGAGAGGAAAAGAAAGTTTCTTCATAATACGCATAATCCTCCATAACCGTAGACGAAAACCATTCAAACTCTACTCAACCTAGATCCCAAGCAAATCTATTATTCGGTTGTCTAATTCTTGGGCCTGTTTGTGGTTTAGTCCCAGGTCCAACAGCTTGGCCAGCTTCTGACCTATCGGCGTTCACAACAAATGGTATGTTGTTGGGATAATCATTTGTATGTGGAACGTTTTTAATTTTATTAATTTAAAATCTCTTTATTAGAAACCAAAGGTTGTGAATCAGATTAATGAGGACTAGCAATGATGTTTCAAGTTTTTACTTCCAGATTATTTCAGCGGAGCCAACGGAGACATAGCATCTGATCTGTCTCACAAATAATCATTATGTTTTAATCTCATTATTTTACTTTCCATTCATTGCTATAAATTAAGTTGATATAACATAATTTGGTATAGTCAAAAGTTAAAGGAGAGGGTTGTCTGCGTAGAAGTTTGATTGCTATCTATCAACGATAAAATGGACAATTACACCGTGTAAATTATATGTGTTCAGTTCCGTCTTAGAATTTAGAGTCAAGTGAATTTCTTGGTTATTGTATTTTACAGAATTGCAATGTTGTGGAATGTATATAAGTGTTAGGACCGAAATAAGCAGGTGTAACGCGGAAGCTAGCAAAGCAAACCTCGAAAGACCATGAGTAAGAAGACAAACGAGAAACACACCAAAAGAGAAAGATTTAACGTGGTTCGGTCAATCGACCTACGTCCACAAAGGAGATGAGCAATCCACTATAAATATGAGAGTACAAAATATAGAGAGAAACAACCT
>JAJOOG010022622.1:0-29390 GCA_029582565.1 Solanum infundibuliforme
TGTACTCTTTAATGGTATAAGCTACACTTTATAAGTGTTGTTACAATATGATATAATTAACAACAACTATTAACATATATGGCTACACTTTTAAAGTGTCCTATTTTAATAATTGTAAAAACAACACATTAAAAGTGTGGCCTTAAAATTTTCACTAAAATTTTCCCTCCAACATTATTTTAAGTCTCCCTCCCATTTTTATTGGCCAAGAAAAATAATTCATAAAACATTAATTTTAATAAAATACATAATACATATGTGAGAAAAACATGTGTGAGTTCTCTCTTTCTCGGAGTGAAGAGTTGAAGAACTGATCTGAAGAACTGAATAGATGAAGAACTGAAGTTGAAGAACTGATTTCGTCAAGCGTGAGTTCGATTCTCCTCTCCGATAACAATTTCATCAAGCGTGAGTTCGATTCCCTTCTCCGATAACAATTTCATCAAGCGTGAGTTCGATTCATTGCTCCATAAGTACTAAAAATAGTCTTCTTGTTATTGATTGATTTTTTGTTTTGTGTTTAGAAGAGGAGAATAAGAAGGAATTGATAACTTTGGGGTTGTTGGCTAAGAACACGATTTCAGACAGAACTGAAGCTAGGAACACGATTTCAGACCGAACTGAAGACCTCTACAGCTGAAGAGATTATCGCTGAAGGACACGATTTACATCATAGTTCTTGCTAAAAATAGGATTTTGTTGGAATAGGGTTTATCAGGTAACAAATTCTATCTTTGAAAGTCTAAATTTTAGCTTTAGGGTTTTGATATTCTTGTGTTTTTTATACAATTTTTGGGAGTGTAGCTCGTATTTTAGCTTCATCAGTTGATTTTTGATGATCAAGATCTCAAAAAATCTTTGCTTGATTGAGTCCTTTGGACTCGACTCAATCCCTTGTTGTTGTTGTACTTATTAGTTCGGTTTCTTCTAGCATTTGGCAATGGAGGTATATTCTTGATGTTCGTAGTGGAATTATGATATGATTCAGTACTTCTCGGAGAACTCTGAGGACTCTGAGATTTTTCAATTGGTTTTGAAGTACTTGAAGATGTGCTTGTAGTAGTTGTAGTAGTAATAGTAGTACTGCTACTTCCTGGCTCTAGTAGTTTAAAGACTGTTGAAAGTCTACTCTTTATTGGCTCCTGCAACATACAATTCTTGGCTTTGAAGCACTTGATCTTAGTGTTTGATAGGAGCAAAAACTGAGAAATGTACCTCATTAGAGCTAACATCGTCTGGTTTAGTATCCTCTTCGTCTATTACTTTCTTTTTGCATGTCCTTTTTGATTAAGAGCGTTGTCGAGTCTTGTGCCTGCATGAAAGGGAAACAGAATAACGTGAACATGAATGCCGAATCACTTCAATAGAGACTTAAGTGTGGGTTTAGATGATTTAGGCAATGTAACAGGACATGAAAGTTTATTGGCAAAGTCAATATTATTGTTTTGTTAGTGTAGTGTGTTTTGCTGCAATTTTGTATTTTTCTTCTTGTTATCCAAAAACAAGGCAGTCTTAAACTAAGCTCAAGCTTGACATATTCTTCGAAAATGGACTTGGGACCTAATTCAAATGCAAAAGCTAACTTTTGAGGTGCGGATTGTCCAAGATCATATGAAGAGGATCTAACAACTCTAAATCAGAATTCAGACGTTTCAAGAAAACAATATTGGACGTATATACGAGTACACTTACCTTCTCTTCTCAAGCTTTAATGCTGCCACATGATCCTCCTTATAGACTACAGGCAGTTTCGAGAGTTCACATGCCAACGGGCTTGTACTAAAGAACTGTATTGAAACATTTTCCGAAATCAAAAGACAAATTTCTCTGCTTGTCTTAGTTTATTCTTATTTGTTGGCATTCTGTGATAGCATTTTATGTTAGACGTCACGTTCTTCATTCGTGCACCTCAAGTTGGATGAGTGGATCAAGACGTCAAGGTTTTAGATTTTATCTTGTGTGTCTAGTGCTTTCATTTTAAATCTTATACTTGTGAGGATCGATTTTATCCAGTTTTCTTCTGTTCCGCTTTCTCTTTTATGTTTACTATGTCTTTTAAGTTCTCTTTAACAGTTGGTTTTCATAGGTTTGTTAAAAAAATTTCAAATAAATGCAGAATGATGTATCGAGTTCTTTCCCTATTGTGGTTGCTTCATTAACTCTGTTTCGAATCCCTTTGCATCGTGTTATATATGTGTTAGCTTCTGTTTCTTTTCTTTCAATTTGATCATGAGTTGAGGAAACAGTCAATTTGTTGCAGCTTCTGATTGTTTAAATACCTTTGAGATAACAGGTCCTTTTGTGAGAAAATGGGTCTGTTCATTTGGTTTGTGAAGAAGTGCAGTAATCTTGATCTTATTTGAGACTCATTGTATTCATCAAGTTAGTTCTTTTGCTACCTGTCGTAAAAAAAATCAATGATTGTATTTGTGAGCAAATCGATTTGTTCCTCTCTTTGTTAAAACTGGTGGTGTAAATCGAATGCAGGTAATGGTCAAAAAATGTGTTTATTATGCTAAAAATGATCTCATATCTTTGTTCTTCATTAGTATATATGGCACACCTTCCTGCTAAGAAAATGCAGTTGCTTCTTCCAATTCATGCAAGAATTAATTTTCATACTATAATTATAATCTTTTACATTGGTGATCTATAAACATCTATGGCTGTGTTTTTATTTGAGTAGAAAGACTGAGGAGCTTGAATTGAAGAAGACGCAACAAGAAACCGAAGCTATTGAAACTTCAAGGAAAGCTATTCCATCAGTGGTATTTATTTCCAAAAGCCAAAAGTTTGTCATTTGAGTGGTTTACAAATTAAGACTTAACCCTTTTGGTAATTATACTTCATGTTCTGTTTAAGTGGCAGGAAATGTGCAAGAAACAATTAATGATAGCCAATTCTGATTTCATGGAAAATACGGAGGTATTCTAATTAATTAACCTATATGTATGTTATTGCCTTGCATGTGGAATTAGATGCAACTCACACTTCCATAATTTCATATTATGTTGTAACTCACATTTGAGATACACAACTCAATCATTTCTGATGTCTCTAATGTAATCCATCAAAAATGCACTATTTCCCCTCTATAGTTCTCTGAGTTTTTATTTCTAGTTAGGGTGAAGGGGAAAGGGAGTGGTGGGGCTGAATTATGGTTGATTAGTGAGGAAGTAGAGAGATTCATGGTATTGTAAGATATGCATGTTACCGTAGGAGTCATGATATTTTTAGTACTAGTAATTTCTGTCGACTGCTAAATGTTAATTGGGTGATGAATACAGAAAAAGTTTCTGAACCTTGTGTCTAAACTGGAAGAAAAAGATAACGCGATCACAACATTTATGTTGTCTGCTGAACAATTTGCTGAAGTTAAGAGAAAGGAAATGGAACAAGGAAGTGAGAAACAGGGAGTGCAAGCAGTAGATGTAGCAATGGAGAGATCAAATGATCAAGGCAAGGAGCTAACAACAATTACACTAATAATTTGGTCCAAACACCACCCACAGTCTCTTCTTCTACTACCATAGCTCCTCTGTCATTGCTGCCTTACACTAATAATTTTCATAACAACAACCTAGCATTCCCTGTCAAGCCTGTCCCTGAAAGACGACTAGTCACTGTTACTGTCTCCACCATATCTGGTGAAACATGCTATGAAACTGGGGATAACATAATGAACTACTCAACTGGAAACAAGACAACAACTCTCATCAACATAAATGATGTCCCTCATAACGTTGAGGAAGGATTTCTCCATGCCCGAACATCAAGACAAACTATAACCACAACAACTACCGTCACACCTCATGTGAGTATCATGTATCCTATCTCCATATTTGTCTCAGTCTGCACTCAATCTAATTAAATATTTATGTTCTTGATAATTGAATGCCACTTTAATTCTTTGGGTATGTTACTCAAATGAGTAAAGCACGACAAGTTTTAGGTGATAACAGGGATAGCAAGGTTAGCATCAGCAGGAATGAGTACAATCATCAACAAGCAAGCAAATCTTGTTCTTCTTAAGAAATGTTTGTTTAATAGGTAACCCTATGCTCCACTTCCAAGTTCCATACACAATTTATACCAACTAAAACCCCTGAGGACAGTGGAATATTTAACACGACTGAAATTCCATTAACTACATCTGATAAAACACGAGAAAGATGTCAATCCAGTCCATCTGAGTGTTTTTCAACTTTTTTTAACTATTTGAATGTGTAACTGAAAGCTGCAATCTGGAATTAATCTAGAACTGGATCTGTAATCTGCAATCTGACTGGTAATTTAAACAAGTTTTTACCATTCGTTCTACCTAAGCACTATAAACTGGTTAGTTTACTTATTGGACAAGTATCATATAATTTTTTAAAACGACTAACAGTAGTTGACTGAGAGGACAATGGTGTTTAATTCTATTTTGATTGATTGTATGTTTACAAGAAGTTTACAGAATATAATGTGTCGAGCAATGCCTTTGCAAGGAGTCTTCTCTCGGCATTACACATACTCATCTTTCCCCATTCTTTCTTGCAGAACTGCCTGATCGCACTAGTGCCTTGTTGCTACCAATGACTAAGGATAGCAAGTCCAAAGAGAGAATCACAAACTGCTGAATGAAAATTCAGGAGATCCAGCAGAATGGTTATAGAGATTTATGCATTTTCCATCCTAGGGATTATAGCTTTTCTGTCACTATTGTATAAGTTTGAATACATTATATTTGATTTTGTGAAATATATTCATTTCTAGAATATATTGAACTATTATTGTAGGAGTACTTTTTGAACTATTGTGTAAACATGTTAAAAATATTGCTTTATAAGTATGTGTATATACACAAGACATGCTATCTTTTGAAGTTTATTGCAAATATATATATTTGAATTACTTATTAGCTAATTTAATGCTTGAGATTATTTATTGCAAAACAATATTGGTGTTTTTTAATTAGAAATTGTGGCATATAAATATTTTATAGCCTAAATAATATTACCACACTTAAAAGTGTAGCCAAAGGATTGTAAATTGGTGTATGTAGATGGGCAAGGACTACACTTCAAAGTGTTGTCATACATAAGATAGAAAAGGCAACACTTTGAAATTGTGGGCAATAAGGAAGCAAAGGCCACGCTTGAAAGTGTAGTTGTATGAGATAGAAATGTTGCTATATGAGGTACTGGAAAGCGTGGCCTTTTTACCTTTTAGGCTACGCTTTTAAGTGTAGCTGATAAGGCGACACTTCAAAAGTGTTGCCTAAACTCTAAGGTTACGCTCCCTTTGGGCACCCCTGAAAAAGTGTTGCTTAAAGTCCAAAAGTGTGGCCTTTTATCAAAGGCCACACTTTTTCATAGTTTAGGCCACACTTTTCTAGGGTGGTTGTAGGCCTAAAATGTTGTAGTGACCCTTCACCTATTCTCATTACTTCTAAATCACACAACCAGGCATACATGGTTCAATACGTTTAATGAAAGATCAAGAGGTCCACTTGTCTTAAAGGAGAAAGAAATCAACTCAATATATGGGCCTTCCCTTTATGACGACTCTCTAAATCCACAAAATCTAACCAAATAAGATATCCAAAATAAGAAATCATAACAACAACAACCATAAAGCTGATTTTAGATACCAAATCCAAATCAACCAAAAAATTCAATCCCGAGGACTAGGGTTAAATATAAATTTTTTGTATGAAATCATGATACCTTAAGATTCTTGAACTCATTAGTCAAAACTACATCAAAAAATAAGTTAAAACTTAGCTCAAATCACCATTTTCCTTAAAACCCAAGTTATTGAGAAAACTCACAAAGTTTGAGTTTAAAATTAGCAATGAGCTGAGAAAATCTTGAAATAAATAATGAGGAATAATGATGGGGAGTTAAAAATTGTTACCTAATCAATGAATCTCAAAAATTCACTTTAGATCGCCTTTCCTTAAAACCCAAGTTCTTGAGAAAAACTCACAAAGTTTGAGTTCAAAATTAGCAATGACGTGAGAAAATCTTGAAATAAATAATGGGTAATAATGATGGGGAGTTAAAAATTGTTACCTAATCGATGAATCTCAAAAAATCACTTTAAAATCGCCTTTACCGAGCTCCCAATGTTCAAAAATGGTTAAATGGGAATCAAACCCGGACTTTTGGAAAAGAATTTTGCTCAGGTCACTTTACTCTTCACGATTGTGACCCCAAACCTCGCGATCGCGATAAGTAATGTTGGTCAACTCATTTTTATTGACCTTTGTGATTGTGAATGCTAGGGGCAATACTATTACGTGATCATGATCCCCCCCACGTGATTGTGAAGAAATGGAAAATATACCTACGCAATCACGACTCAGGACCACGCGATCACAATGAAGGTCCATCAGGCACAAGACACAACAACATTAGCTGGTACCAAGACCCAATAAAATTCACCGTAGACCCTCTGAATTCGTTAGGAATCCTAAGTACACAAATCAGGTATGCTACCCAACTTAACTTGACATTTCACGCTCAATGGAAACATCGAAACACAGATTCAAGGTCTCCTTGACCCAAAATCCCTTAAAGTTGCAATGAACCAATTTCCACTTATAAATACCAAATAGCCTTCAGAACCTCAGAAAATTAAATCAAGATCTCACCTAGGCCTAAAATCATCCCCTCAATCCAATGGTATCGTCAAAATTTCAATCCAAGTGTCTGAACTTCAACCATTGACCAAAGTTAACACTTAGACCAAATACCCTTAAGCTTCCAACTTAAGGGCTCAAATCTACATAAAGACTTCAAAACTGAAAAATGACATCATTCCAAGATTAACCGCATTCCGGAGCTGACGGAATTTCATTCCGAGACTCGTAGCTGTGGCTGTTTTCAAAAATCACTTTTAACAATTTTAAGTCTCCAAAAACTCTAAAACTTTGAAAAAAAACCCAACTTTTCTATCCAATTTCAAATCAACTTCGTAAATTGACCAAACATGATTAGGGCAACTATCAAAAAGGGTAAAATGGTATTTACCAAAACTTCCAAAAATTACCTTGAAGGTCATTACAGTAAAAGACAGCTTAGCATTGACAAAAAATATGGTAATCCGAAAAACTTTATTGTGGATATCCTTTTTATGATTTTGCTAAATGTGACCCTGAGTTCTATGAAATAAAATCCACTTTACAACATGATTTAATTTTTCAGAAAACCGATAATTATCGTCTCCTGCATTCCATCATTTTTTTGGTGTCTTAGAGGTTTCATAAATAATAGTCTTAGTGGGGATTAATGATTTTTTTCATTATGAAGGTTTAAACTTTAACACCTTATCTTATTTCTTAAGTTTGAATTTTTTTACGATATGTTGCCAAATTAACATTTGTAGTTCATACATAATTTTTTTTAAAAAAAGCAATCCCGCTACGTAAGGTGTGCCTAGGGCTAGTTTTTATCTATATCTATCTATATCTATTCTATATTACTTTAAAAGCATGAACTCCCTAAATTGAATGTTAAATTATTATAATACCCCTAACTTAAAACACCCATTTTAGTAAATATGTTGTATTTTTATATTATATTTATTTATTTTTTCTATATCATATTAAAAGCTGACACATTTTAATGTTGATGGGTAGTGACTTTTTAGAAGGGTTGTAACTTTTTGATAGGGTTGTAACTTTTTGATAGAGTTGTGACTTTTTCGATGAGTTATGACATTTTCAAAAAGTTGTAACTTTTCTGAAGGATTTTGACTTATCTGATAAGGCACAATAAGCACCTCTTCATACTATCCTTTGTTGTCTATAAATATGGGGATTTTCTCACACTTTGAATTTTGTAAGTTTTCTGTTCTTCTTCTTAACACAAGGAAGATTGTGATAGTATTTCAATTATGCAATTAAACTATGCAACAAGGAGAATGGAATAACTCAACTTCAAACGAGAGGCCTATCTAGATAACTAATATGTACTCATTTTAATAGTCATAAATATATTTTTGTAACCACTTCAATTTAACAAGAAGTTCAATGATTTTCTGTTGGACAAACTACAATTTGGTGTTCAAATTGTGAAAAGTCTCAAACTGTTGGAGAAAAAGGATTTGATCAAAAACTTGTTGAAGAGTCCAAATTTGTACTCATTTTCATTGCCATAAATATATTTTTTCAACAACTTCTACTTGACAAGAAGTTCAATGATTTTCTGTTGCACAAACTACAACTATGTGTTCAAGCTGTGAAAAGTCTCAAACTGTTGGACAAAAAAGATTTGATCAAATTTTTTTTTGAAGTGTCTAAACTAGATTTAATAAGTACTCCTCTCTTTCCAATTTATTTGTTGTACTTTAATTAATATTCAGTTTAATATGAATTTTATTTTTTCTTGGTGGTTGGGGGTGCATCTTTAAGACCACAAAGTTTAAAGACATTTTTATATATTATACATATCCTTAAATTAAAAGTCTTCTTTAATAGTTAAAATTTCTTATCAAATTAAAAATAGACAAATATATATCTATCTTTTTTATCTTCTATACTAACTTAAAAGAATGAACTACATAACTTAAATGATAAATTATTATAATACCACAAACTTAAAACACCAAATATAGTATATCTTATATAAACGTATTTTTTATTTTTTATTTTTTATTTATATAATATTATATTATATTATATTTAAGACATGCACTTTTTCACATTGAAGGGTTGTAACATTTCCAAAGAGTTGTAACTTTTTTGATGAGTTGTGACCTATTCAAAGGGTTGTGATTTTTCTTTAGGATTGCGACTTTTTCGAAGAGTTGTGACTTTTCTGAAGGATTGTGACATTTCCAAACAGTTATGACTTTTCCGATGAGTTGTGACCTTTTTGAAGGGTTGTAACTTTTTTTAAGTGTTGTGACACTTTTTTGATAACAATAAGAATTTCTTTATGCACTACCCTTTGTTGGCTATAATAAGAGGGGCTTCCTCAAATTTTTAAACTATAATTTTTTGAAGTTTTTCATTGTTGTTGTTCTTCTTAGAACATCCAATTTAGTATATCTTCTATATTTTATATATTTACTTATTTATTTATGTTATATTATATTATATTAAAAGAAGACATCATTTCACATTGAATGATTACGACTTTTCCAAAGAGTTTTGACTTTTTCGATGAGTTGTGACATTTCCAAATGGTTGTGATTTATATGATAGAAACAATATGCACATTCTCATACTACCCTTTGTTAACTTTATATGAAGGAGTTTATTCACATTTTTAAACTGCAATTTTTTTTATGTTTTCTATTCTTCTATTCATAAAAGCTCATGTTTGATTTTCATACGTTGACAATCTCAAAGTTCAAAAAATTTGAACACTCCCTAACATGAATGTTAATTAATATAACACTTAAACTAAAAATATCCAATTTAGTAAATCTTTTATATTTTACATCAATATTTATTTATGTTATATTATATTAAAAGTAAGAACTACACCAATACAATAATAACTATGTAATGCACTATAGGGGAGGGCGGAGAAAGTATATTTAAGAGGATGTGTAACTAAAAGATTTTAAAAGTGACTAAATTTCAATAGTAATCAAAAGAAAGCTTACATCCACTATTCATAGGAACTTATACTTTATCATTCATTTTATAATTGTTTACTTAATTTTTTAATTTAATAATATTCACATTATTATTAATGTAATACATGGTTTGATATTCACGTGCAATGCACGTGCGTCAAAACTAGTTAATAAATAAACAAGGACCTTAAAGAGAAAAGTACAAGAAGGGGGGCTAGGTCTTACCTTACTAAGCTTAATGAGGTAATGTAACTCTTCTAATAAACAAGCATGAAGAAAATAAGAGCTAGAGAAAACTAGATATTCTTTGATCATCCTAGAGTTTATAATACACTTTATAGTGATCCTACAAATGAGGATGCTTAAGTAATGCAAAAATATAAAATCTAAGAATAAAGATAAGTTATCAACCTCAAACTACATTCTATATATGTAGAAATTAAAAAAGATGGGTTGCCCGAGTAAAGTAACCTAAATTATTTCCCTCTTGCTTTCTTCGTCAAATATGTCTAACAAAACTTGATAGTTCATTACTTCTTTATGGATTTATTGGATCTTGTTGTTGTTAAAACTGTCATATAATTTTGCTTTAACAGTCGCATAGATAGGTGTCTTGGAATAAATTCCCAGTCACCTTACCATCCCAACTATGTTGCCTTTCATGTGTATTCTTTTTGCTTCTATTGCTTCCACTTCTTTGTTTCCTAGGTGAGATATATTAATCCCGGATACCTTATCAAATAATATGTCTAGCATATCATCCTCATCATCCCCGTCAAACATGTCACTGCCCAAGTCAATATCGTAAGTTATAGTTCGACTAAGTCTTGAAACTACATCTTCTGGCTCATGGGTCTTTTCCAATACCTTCAATATCATAAGTTTGAAAAATTAGCTTGAGAGATGGATGGAATACCTTTCACCAAAGTCTTGTTATTCCTTTTTGAAATTAACTTCTACCTGGATATTTTCTCTCCAAGCGACTCCAAATATGGGGAAGGAACATCATGATCCGATGTGTTGATTGTGGCCATAGGTGGTTTGACCATTGGGTTTTCTTTATTCAACATTGCGGCATGTGGCTCCTTGATTATTCTAATAGCTTCTAGATTAGAAACTAGAAAAAAATGGAATGGATAATGCATGGAGCTTTTGATTAGAATTGATCATTAGGGCATCAAAGGTGTTAGAGCACACAACCTTTCTTCATACTTTATCTTCACATTTTATTGTCTCGCGTTGGGTTAGTGCAATCTAGTTGTGTAGTTTGGTGCTACCTGGAGAAAAGTTTTTGCTTGGTACTTCAGTCCAGCCTCCCTTATCATTGTCATACAAAGCGAAGTCATGATCGCATGTACCACCAGATTCAAAAATCCGATCAAAATTTTCTCCACGTCGTTGTTGCACCTTATTAGCCTGGTTTGGATTTTCAGTCGTAGCCAAACAAGGATCTTTCCCAGATAAAACACCACCAGCAAGTAGGTTAGGATTCGAAGCTAGATTATACTACAAATTGATCACAGGAACTACCGAATAGTAACACTATCCTTTGTACCCAAAATCAAAGTGTGCGAGACCATTGCTAAGGTGCCATTTAGTGCAACTGTAGTATTAAGAGTATCATCTCAAACAAAAGTATCAACTACTCGATCTCCATTATTTTTAATAGCTTCCGCCATTGCTATTTCATTATTATTTGCATCTACAGCTAAAGTATTATCACCAGTACTTTGATCTATGTTTGCTAGTCCCCTCTTCTCATTTAATATTTGTCGCAAATCACCTGGAATGTCTCCCCATTAAATTGTGCCTCTCCAACCACTTGATCATCTTTGTCATTGTTATCTTGATTCTTTTTCAAAATCAACCTACAACTGTTTTTATCGTTACCTTGATGCTTACAAATTACAATGGTTACAATATAAAGGTAAATTATGATAAACAAATTCCTGTAAAACCTCTTGATCTTACTGGTCTGCTCGTCCAAATACTGGAGGTGCATCCTCTTAGGATGCTTGTCCATAAGATCGAGTATCACCTTCACCCTAGCAGTAACTATTAAACAAATACTCTCTCATCAGGTTTGATTTAACTCTAGGTTAGGACTTGATAATTGTACTTATCGTAACATCTATAAAATGGAGATAGGTGACCTCAAACGTTGAATTATTAAACAAAGAAACTATAAGAGAAACTTCTAATTGAAAGAAGGTTTATCTGCTATTCTCAATCTGCCGTTTTTGTTGATTGTACTGCATTTGAATCTCTTAGGGTCTGTTTGGAAAGCCACCTGGTAATTGGAATTGGTGTAATTACTAGGGTAGTAATTACCAGCCTAGTAATTATATTGTCTAGTAATTATACTGACCTGTTTGGTTGCCACAGTGTAATTACACTGTAATTACACATGTCATGTTGGGATGTCACAATGTAATTACACATATTTTGTTTGGATGCACAATTGCAGTCATAAAATTATATTAAATTTTAAAAAATAAAAATTAATTATTTAAAATATACACTAGACAAATAAGAAACTTTATAAAATGACATTAAATTAAATATTTAAGATATATATATTTTTTTGAAAATATATTAATTAATAAACATATTTTCTTTAACTAATATTATGAAAAATAATTTATTTACATTTTTCAAATTAATATATTTCAATTGAATTGATCGTAAAAATTAAAAGTATGAAGTTTCTACGAACGTCGTGAAATGCATGTTTGATAAAAAGATTAATATATAAATAAAATGTCATAAATTATTAAATGTTTGACAAAAATATAATATATCAAGTCTAATTTAAAAATGACGTGCAATGTGAATTCAATATTACTAAAACAAATGAAACTGAAAATATAGCATAAGTTATAATTTCAAAACAAAAATTTTGACATAATACTCTTATAACAAATTTCAACATAGCATGCATAAATATGATTATTTTTATTTTTTTTCTTAATAAAGAAAACGTAAGTCTATAACCTTACTTAACAATAAATTATATTTTAGGTTAAAAATTAGAATACTAATAAAATTATGCTAATGAGAAAATAAGCATGGCATAAACATATAGACAATACGAAAAAATGGCATAGAATCACGTACAGTAAGGTTGAGAACAAGAAGAAAATGAAATATAATAATAAAAAATAAACTTTTACAAATTTTTAGAATAATAAAAATAAAAAAAGAACTCAAAATAATAGATGTAAAAAATATTAAAACAAAAAATAAAAATGGAAATAAAAATATTAAAAAGTAATCAGCTGGTAATTACACCATTTAATTACCAGCAATTCACAGCCTCTACTTGTGAATTGTAGAGTGTAATAACCCCTGCCAATTACACCAATTACATGTTGACCAAGTAATTACCCGTCCAACCAAACAGGACAAACAATGTAATTACACCCAATTACACCAAATCCAATTACCAGGGTGTCCTTCCAAACAAGCCCTTCATACTCTCTCCATTTCAAATCATTGATGAGTTTGACGTATGATCTTGACGTTTTATAGTGAACTATGTAAGCAATATTGATGTTCAAATCATTCATAATCTAAAGTATGAAGTATATGAGTCATGTGGGCGTGTGGGAAGGTAACAACTAAATATCAAAACAAGCGCTACAATAATACTAGTATAACAACAATAACAAATACAAACCCCTCTAAGAAAAATAATACTACACTACCTACTAATTTTTTACATTAATACGTGTCATCCACACCTTTTGTATGTCTATAAACTTAATAATGAGAATGTGTTTAATCTATTGACTTAATTTAGTGAGAATGTGTTTAATCTATTGACTTAGTTTGTCATATAATTTATACACTTCAAAGATAAATTAAATAATCCTATTGGTTTACATATATATCACCACATTAAGATCTGATATTTATTGTTGGGTCATTTTATAATCTCTCCTACGTTTTCCTCTCCAAGCTGGTTAAACAGTAGAAAGAGATTAGATGTATATAATAGGAAATAACTTAATTAGAATTATCATATCAATATTCTTTTGTATATGTTATATCAGTTATATAAAAAAAAAACATATCAAAATTGATATCCTTTGACTCTCAAGTCTCAAAAAGGAAATTTTGTTAATAATACAAAAGAGGATAAGTCCTATACATGTGTATATATATAATAGTACTTTTGTGCTTACTTAATTTCATTACTTAGGCTTCTTACTTCTTGTTCATTGCTGTTACATTCTGGTCTCTATATAGGTCTTAGGTACGCATGATCACCATATCATTGATGTTAATGACATGGAAAAAGATAACAAGAACCTCCGGGCTGCCATGTTGAAGAAACGCTACGCTAATGTGATCTTAAAATCCCAACAAGTTCTTGGCAAGGCGTTCGATGGGGAGAAGATGAAGAAGAAAGCTAATTTCTGTGAGAAGCAGTTGCAAGAACAAAAACCCTACTCGCTGCTGGAAAGAGATATAAAAGCGGCTCGGATTGCCATTGAAAGCATCAAAAGGATGGCTCATTTTGATGATGCTCTTCAAGCCAAAAGAGAATTCCTGGCCATCATCGGTGCTACGAGTAGTTGGTAAAAGAGTTTATATATTTTATGTAGTAAATAAACTTGTCTAGTGCTCTTGTATCATAAAATAAAGATGTAATTGAGGCAAAATCAATAAGCTGATATCTTGTAAAGTGTAAGCTAATAAATCATGTTTGTTTTTGCGTAACCAATCATTATTGAGTTATGATCAATTAGCACTGTGAGATTGGACTTCTATGTTACTTTAAATTAATACAAGTTATGACAGATTTAAAAAAAAAGGTAATGATAGTACATCAAATTAAATTTACTGCTACTTAATTAGTAATAGCTTTTTTTGAGGAAAAAAACAAAATTCAATAGATAAACTTATAAGAATAAGAGGTTGTAGATATTTGGAAAACAAATAAAAATGTGTTGAACTAACATGTCCCGAGTGATATCAAATTGAAGTTATAATCCAAAGGGTCCTTTCGATGTCATATATACCATCCCATGCAACTTTTAGGAGTTTATACAAATGCAGTAGCACTTCCCCATCCGCAGACCTATATTTAGGTATGACTACATAGATTCTTGTAATTTGTACAATAAACAATTCACTCTGAAATTCCTAGACGTCATAATCGTTTATTAGCAATATAACTTAAAAGTGCCTGCTTTCCGTATAAAACTAGAGTAAATGTTGAAAGATAACTTCTCAAAGTACAAACCACAAAGGTTCAAAGAACTCTCAATATTATTATCAAACTTTCAATGTAAATATCATTTTCAATAAGTTCAATATACTATGTTCTTAATGAATAAATAAGCACTCATATTCATAGGACGAAAAAGGGGCTGCTAGCACTAATAAACCCTACAAGAATCATCTAGAGCTTAAGAAAATATAACCCTAGGTTAGTATTCAAGCTACAAACTAAGGCCCAAATATTGGTGGATGGAGAATGTGTTTAATCTTTTGAGGCTCTTTTGATTGTGGCTTTTCAGCCCATTTGTACTTGATTGGGCTGTTGATTTTAGCTTCACTTAAGGGTTCCTCTTTTTAGGTCCTACTCTGGAACTCTTCTGGCTGAATTTTCGGACCACAATATTGCTCTTTGTACATTAACTTGTACCACTAAATAGTTGTAGCAGCTGGACAATTTATCTCCCTTAGGCTTGGACTCTACATATCCAACAAGACACCTTTAAATGAATAATTGAAGCACATTGGACTTGTAATCAAACTCCTTGCTTTGATATCTTATCATGGGTCTTCTTGAAGCTTCTAAAGTTCCATCCTTGTCCTTCAATGGATTATAACTTTTATGGATTATATCATATAACTCTTACTCTATAGGAATATGTATCGATTGGACTTCTTTGTTACTATATATTAATATAAGTTATGATAGATTTTTTTTTTTTTTAAAATGTCATGATAGTACATCAAATTAAATTTACTGCTACTTAATTAGTAATAGCTTTTTCTAAGGGGAAAAAAAACAAAATTCAATAGATAAATTTACAAGAATAAGAGTTTGTAACATGATTTTTTGAAGACAAATAAAAATGTGTCGAACTGACATGTCCCGAGTGATATCAAATTGAAGTCATAATCCAAATGATCCTTTCGATGTAGTATATACCATCCCACGCAACTTAATTAGCATTTTTACAATGGAGTAGCAATTCCTCGTCCGCAAACCTATATTTAGGTATCACTAAATAAATTCATGTATTTTTTACAATAAATAATTCACTCTCAAATTCCTAGAAATCATAGTCGTTTATGAGCTATATAACTTTAAAGTTTTTGCTTTCCCTATAGAAGTAGAGTAAAGCCAAAGCCTTGAAATATCAAACTTGTTGTACATCGATGAAACTAGTACGAGTGAATGTTTGATAAATCGTACTAGAAAATTATTTTATATTCAATAGAATATTAGACAAGTGAACAACTTTGAAGAAGTGTAATGAAACATATTTTACATACTCCGTGACTTATAATTTATCTTTCAATATTTCTTACTTTCATAGTTCAGGGTTTAAGATAATTTTCTTATTTGATTTATTTTTAGTGTTCTTTAAAAGTAGGGTAGTTTGTACATTCTAATTGTTGTCTTAAATTACTCATAAGCGGTTAAGACCAACCTATCATTTTGATTAATTTTCTCAAGTAAAAGTGTTAGATTTCTTCTCATAAAACTATATGTTGTTACTTGATTCTTATCAAGCCATTAAACATCCCATTCTTTGAAATTCTTAGAGTGGTTCTTTGGATTTTCTATATCTCTGTTTCTATTTTGAAACAACCTGAACCATTGTTAATTAGGAAAAGTGAAACTTTGAAAAATACTAGGCCATTGTCCCGCCAATGCAGGCCAGATGCCGCTAGTGCGGCAACGCCACGAAGGGGTAAGTTGGCGCCAAAGCGGGAGAGGCGAGGTAGAATGTAAATAACGCGAAATCTTATTTTCTCCTTCTTCCTAAAATACCTAATTTAGGCGTAAACACCCCAGAAACCCTCCAAGAACTGCTCTGAACTTGGGAAGGAAGGAGAAAGAGGATTCTAGCATAAAGAGGTTGATGGATTGTGGATTTCTGGCACCATCGTGAATTTCTGGAAACAAGAATCGAAGCCAAAACTTCGTACAGCTGCATGGCACTCAGGTAGGCTATGTTTTATTAATTGAGTAGTTATAAATCTGTGCTCATGTAATATAATGTAATTCAATGGTAGGAGTTATGCGTAGGCCTTCGTGCATCGAACTAAAGATGATTTAATCATAAAAAGAAGCCCTAGGGCTAAGTTGATCGAATTATGGTTAAGTGATATGTGTCGTTAAATGCTTAATTGTGATGGGTGTGATCCCATGATTGTGTGGTATATGTTGTTCTTGCTTCATTATGATACATGTATGTATGTGAATGTTGCATAGTTGATCATTTTAATTGTAAACGAGGATATATGAATGATCAATGCCATGAATCATGACTTGATTGTATGATTATAAGAATGTACTTTGTAATTGTGATTGTGGCTTGTTGAATGGATCGGGTGTTGTGTTCTGACACACTAACTTGGATCGGTTGCCACCTTCTAGCATAACTATGGGATCGATTGCCATGTTCCGGCATAAACATTGGATTGGGTACCACGTTCTGGTATGCTAACTGTTTGGGTTTGGGTTCCATGAGATGACCACTGGTTTGATATAATTTATATCTTGAGGGTTGTGAAATTGAACGTGGTTCGTAAGTGATATTTGATGTGTTTTCTGGAGTTGTAAATGAATATGATGATCTACTTGATTGTTCTTCTATGTTGAGTAAACTTGATATATACCTTGATGTTGAATGAACTGGAAGGGGCAAACCCAACCAGGGTGTGATGCGGTAGGTGGAGAGTCAACGTTTCAAGAATTGTTAATGTCCGAGTAAAGGGTGTCGTATGTTGTAATGGCGAGAACTGAGGGTAGTGTACGTGATGTAAATGCTTAGGTGGATTTCACTTTACAGAAAGGGATGTGTGTTTAGTGGTTAGATAGCTTGGCGTAATGTACTATGTGGCCATGGCTGGGTAATATGAAGAGGAAGTAAGGGTATGATGTGAGCGGATAGTTGGAATGCTTGTAGTTGTATTTAGGGACTTTTCTATGGGTTAGAATGATTAGGCTATGATCAAGAACCTGGTAAGTAGGTTGACCGAAAAGGTGGTTGGTAGTTAGAGTACTAGTGTAATTCAGAGGTATTTCAAGAGAGGGTTAAGGTGGAGAAGTGAGGGGTTCTATTGCATGATCTTACTAGTTGATTTCTTATGTTATGTGGTGGGCGTCGTGTTGACCGATGATGCCCACAAGTACGTGTGGTTTGTACTGATACTACTCTTGCTATGTCTTTTTGACATAGTCTGGATGCAGGTTGGTGAGGTTTCATTAGAGGAAGATGAAGAATTCTCCAGCAGCTTCTACTTTTCCTTCCACATGGTGGGAGCTATGTCTTTTATTTATTTTGTCCAATTGTACTCTTAGTAGCTCTTGTACCTGTTTAGACCAGATTCCTAGGGGTGTTATGAATTTTACAAATTTTAACTCGAAATTGTTTAAAAGTTTTATTTATGAAAACCCTATAATTTCTTTTATCTTCATTTTTCATTAATCTTCCGCATGTTTAATTATTGGGATATGAGGGTTTTCCTACTTAGGTGTTAGTATGTAGGTGCCAGCACGGCCCGGTGGGTTGGGTCGTGACAAATTAGTATCAGGGCCCATGTTATCGGTCTCCCAGTACAAGAGAAAAATGTGGACTAGACTCCTGCGGATTGGTGTGTTGACGTCCACATATAATCTTCATGAAGTTAGGAAGTATTCAGGGAAATTGTTCCACTTTTCTCTCATTTCGTGCGAGTGTCGCTTGTGGTATGAGTTGAGTCCAATTGGTATCTCCCGATTCTAATTGGTATCTCAACAAAGTGAACCGGACAACGTGGTCGCGACTGAAGGAACACAAGTACGGTAAATTAGAACTGAGAAGGTTCCAATTGGTATCTAGTCCTAAGGGTTGCATAGTGGCATGCATAACCAGAAATGGTCATCCATCGAGTGAACTAACTAATAATTTGGACTTGTCTGTGAGTTGTATCTTGAATCTATGAATGTGTGCTTCTTGTTTTCTAAATTAACTGTGAAGGTGAAAATTATTTTGCTGGGATGTGATGATATGATTGGATGCACAGTAAATGCGTGTCTGAACTTTGTTATGTGAATGTCTGGGTGTATCTTGGGAAGAAGTGTGTTGTAGTGTTGAAGTAACATGAAGGAATTTCAGAGCGTGCATCGTTGTGTTGACTCGGAGTAGGCAACGATTATCCTAGCTAAGGGGATTGACTACTCTAAAAAACCCGGTGCTATAGCTGGGAACCTTTAGGGGAAATTGGGAAAGAAAAGAACCCCAGAAATATTGTTGGCAGGGGTTCTGTTTTCGTTATGGGTGCTGAGGCGGGATTTTCCCGCCAAAGCAAGGCCGCCAGTGCCGGGATTCCTCCCACCAGAGTGGGACAGGGCGAGATAGAATCTTAGCCCTGTCTCCCCTGATTCCCATAGTCACAATTATGGACCCCGAATCGTATCTGAACTAATCCCTGCATTTCAATCAGTGCTCAGCAATTGAATAGTAAGTCGGAACCTTAGTAATTAAATATTGGTTGTGTCAGACAGCAAAAACTAGCATCCTTCTACTTACAAAAAAACATAAGGAAAAACAAAAGAAAATTATATTTGTCCTAAATTACAAACCCAAGAGGGGCGAAGAAACAAATCAGGATTCTTGAGAATGGGAGGTGTCGCTCTCCGACCCCATGTCCTCTGGTGCCGTCTCACCGACCCAAGCTTGATTTAACCAAGAAAACTCCACAAAATCCTCCGGCCTAAGTGTGGGGAGCTCCCGCTAGGGGGCGACACACGAAAAGATGACCTTCAATGTCTTCCACATACGGGCCATCAGACGATCCCTCTCTATGTTCTTCTTCTTCACCCATCGCTGCTGGCGGCGGAGCATCTCCAATTTGATGGCGGTGGAAGGTGAACCTGAAGTCGAGGTACTAGCCTGGGAGCCTAAAATTTTTTACCGAACGGCCGCCTAGTCTTCTCCACTTGAGCACTAGAAAATAGGGGCTGGGAGTGGGAAGGAAGAGTGTCGTCCCCTGCACCATCGTTCCCTCCCTCCTCCTCCGCATCCGCCTAACTGCTATCGGCGCGACCTGTCCTCCTCCTCTTTCTCCTAGCGGTAGAACCCTGCCTAAATAAAGGAGCATGAAAGGGGGGATCTATGGGAAGTACCTCCTCGGTGTCCAAAAGTCGCACTCATGCCCGCTTGCACAGCGCGATCACTACTCCCGGTAGGAAGAATGCCTTCTTGTTGCCCCGATAGAACATCTTGTATTCTGATATGACATGTGCCCCCACATTTAACTCGAGTCCCTGTATAGCGCACACCACCACCAAGGCAGAGGAAATGTCACGTCGGTGCGGTTGCCCGACGGGTGGATCCTCCTATTAACCAAGTGTAGCCACCTCTTAGTATCATGGGACCAATACATACTAGTGATGCCCTCTGCAGTAGCCCAGTAGACGTGGTCCCTACGCGCAAGCTCGATCAGGGTATCCCTCAGCCAACCTAGACCCATCTCATTTAGCTTGGCCTCGTACTCCGCATTTGAGACCTCTGGCACCTCTAGCGCCTCAGTAATGGTTGTGGCATTCAGGGGGACGCCAATTCCATGGATACGGATGTTAGGGCGAGGGTCGTCCCACCGAATAGTAGGCAAGATGGCGTAGAACTCCCTCACCCAAGTAGAGCGAGCAGCAGCGGAAGCCTCCGTCAGTGGGGCCCATCTGAACTCCATCTGGTGATCATAAAAGGCATGCACCTTCTCCTCCAGCTTGAGTAAAATGAAACCTTTCTTGCAGCAGAATCTTGTATTTCTATTATCGTGATGCCTTTCCCAACTCGCGTCACCGGGAAAATGAATGAAAGGTAAGGTTTCCTCATTTAGACTTGCCATTCAGAGAGACTGTAAGAAGTTAAATACAAGTTAGAACACAATAGGAATAGATAGTTTAAGGCTAAAATGAAGAGAGAGAAATTTTTGAGTCAAGGGATGCAGGCCACTGGTCTGGCATATCCCACCACAATGGACAAAATCCCGCCAGGGTGGGATTATTGAGGCCGCCACGTTAGGATGATGGTCGCCAGAGCGGCCTTCATCTGGGACGAACACCAGGCACGATAATGGCTCCTCTTCATCCCAAATTCCCCATTTTCGACTAAATTCTAGCAGATCAGAGTGTATTAACTATCCTAGAACCTAAATATGCAATAATATTAGCAAATAAACCCCTAAACAGTTCCCAAATTTAAGTTTGTGTCAAGAATACCTTTCAACTTCCCCCACCCGTTTTGGTACCGATTCGACCGTATTTTTAAGAAATCCTTACGCCTAGCACGTTGTGGAGACGTTGGGGACGTAAGGGAAGTTCCCATGCTACATTTTTCTATCAAACTAGCAACCTAGTCATTATCGAATAACTACCCAAAAACTTTTAAATACGATCAGTTAGACAGTAGCATGCAACAGTTGTTAATCATGTATTGAAGTAAAGGGTGTATTAAACAGGAAAATTACCTTGTTTTCGACATTTGGAGGAGAGCTATCGAGAGGATTTTGGAAGAGTTTTTGAAAGTTTAGGTAGAAATGGGAAAATGTTTCCTATTTTACCCTTTTCTGCCTCCAATCCCCCACTTCAGCGGGAGTTCCCTCGCCACATCGGCCCCGCCTTAGCGGAAGGGCTACCACATTGGCAGGGCCAGGCTATGAAAATTGGATGCGTTCTTTCATTTTATATTTCCTTAAATTTCTTCTAGTCCTTTGGGTATAAAACCTTTAGTGTGCTGATTATCCAAAAAGTCATAGTTCGTCCTGATCCCGTAATGGACCAATTCTTTAGTTTAGAGTACTTTCAAAATAGGGCGTGTGACGATCCGTGAATTAGTCATTCAGGGATGACCGAGGGGTAAATTAGTATTTATTATAACTACCCGAACCGTTGTAAATTAGGAAAAGCGAAACTTCGAGAAATACTGGGCCATTGTCTCCCGCCAGGGTGGGCCAGATGCTGCTAGTGCGACGACCCCACATGGGGTAAGTTGGCGTCAGAGTAGGATAGGCGTGGTAGAATGTAAATAACGTGAAATCATATTTTCTCCTTCTTCCTAAATTACCTAATTTAGGCGTAAAATACCCCAGAAACCCTCTAAGAACTGCTCTGAACTTGGAAAGGAAGGAGAAAGAGGATTCTAGCATAAGGAGGCCAATGGAATGCGAATTTTCGGTCAAGATTACCGTCGCGAATTTCTGGAAACAGGAATCGAAGCCAAAACACAGTGCAGCTGCGTGGCGCCCAGGTAGGCTAGGTTTTTTTATTTGAGTAGTTCTAAATATGTGCTCACTGCATAATATAATGTAATTCAATGGTATGAGTTATGTGTAGGCCTTAGTGTACCGAAAAAAAGATGATTTAATCCGTATCCGCCTAACAGCTGCTAGCCTGACTTGTCCTCCTCCTCTTGCTTCTAGCGGTAGAACCCTGCCTAAATAAAAGAGCATGAAAGGGGGGATCCATGGGAAGTACCTCGTCGGTGTCCAAAAGTGGCACTCCTGCCCGCTTGTACAGCGTGGTCTCTAGTCCCGGTAGAAAGAATGCCTTCCTGTTACCCCGATAGAACATCTTGTATTTTGATATGACATGTGCTCCCACATTTAACTCGAGTCCCTGTATAGCGCACACTACCACCAAGGCCCGATGAAATGTCATGTCGGTGCGGTTGCCTGATGGGTGGATCCTCCTATTAACCAAGTGTAGTCACATCTTAGTATCAGGGGACCAATCCATACTAGTGATGCCCTCTGCAATAGCCCAGTAGACCTGGTCCCTACGTGCAAGCTAAATCAGGGTATCCCTCAGCCAACCTAGATCCATCTCCTTCAACTTGGCCTCGTAATCCGTATTAAGACCTCGAGCACCTCTAGCGCCACATTAATGGTTGTGGCATTCAGGGGGACGTCAACTCCACGGATACAGATGATGGGGTGAGGGTCGTCCCACCGAATAGTAGGCAAGATGGCGTAGAACTCCCTCACCCAAGTAGAGCGAGCACCAACGGAAGCCTCTGTTAGTGGGGCCCATCTGGACTCTATCAGGCGATCATAAAAGGCATGCACCTTCTCCACCAGCTTGAGTAATATAAAACCTTTCTTGCAGCAGAATCTTGTATTTCTATTGTCGTGATGCCTTTCCCAACTCGCGTCATCCCGGAAACGAATGAAAGGTAAGTTTTCCTCATTTAGACTTGCCATTTAGAGAGACTGAAGGAGTTAAATACAAGTTAGAACACAATAGGAATAGATAGTTTAAGGCTAAAATGAGGAGAGAGAAATTTTTGAGTTAAGGGATGCAGACCACTCTCTGGCATATCCCACCACCGCGGACAAAATCCCGCCAAGGTGGGATTATGGAGGCCGCCACGTTAGGATGAAGGTCACCAGAGCGGCCTTCATTTGGACGAACACCAGGCACGATAATGGCGCCTCTTCATCCCAAATTCCCCATATTCGATTGAATTCAAGTAGATCAGAGTGTATTAACTATCCTAGAACCTAAATATGCAATAATATTAGCAAATAAACCCCTAAACAGTTCCCAAATTTGAGTTTATGTCAAGAATACCTTTCAACTTCCCCCACCCATTTTGGTACCGATTCGATCGTATTTTTACGAAATCCTTATGCCCAGCACATTGTGGAGACGTTGGGGACGTAAGGGAAGTTGTCATGCTACTTTTTTCTATCAAACTAGCAACCTAGTCATTTTCAAATAACTACCCAAAAACATTTAAATTCGATCAGTTAGACAGTAGCATGCACCGTTGTTAATCATGTATTGAAGTAAAGGGTGTAATAAACAGGAAAATTACCTTGTTTTCGACATTTGGAGGAGAGCTATCGAGAGGCTTTTGGAAGAGTTTTTGAAAGTTTAGGGAGAAATGGGAAAATGTTTCCTATTTTACCCTTTTCTGCCTCCAATCTCCCACTTCAGCGGGAGATCCCTTGCCACATCGGCCCCGCCATAGCGGAAGTGCTGCCACCCTGGCATGGGACGCGTTCTTTTATTTTATGTTGCCTTAAATTTCTTCTAGTCCTTTGGGTATAAAACCTTTAGTGTGCTAATTATAAAAAATGTCATAGTTCGTTGTGATCCCGTAATGGACCAATTCTTTAGTTTAGAGTACTTTGAAATAGGGCGTGTGACGATCCGTGAATTAGTCATTCAGGGACGACCGAGGGGTAAATTGGTATTTATTGTAATTACCCGAACCATTGTTAATTAGGGAAAACGATACTTCGAGAAATACTGAGCCATTGTCCCGCCTGGGTGGGCCAGATGCCGCTAGTGCAGCGACCCAACAGTGGGGTAAGTTGGCGCCAGAGTAGGATAGGCGAGGCAGAATGTAAATAACGCGAGATCTTATTTTCTCCTTCTTCCTAAAATACCTAATTTAGGCATAAAACACCCCAGAAACCCTCTAAGAACTGCTCTGAACTTGGAAAGGAAGGAGAAAGAGGATTCTAGCGTAAGGAGGCCAATGGATTGCGGATTTTCGATCAAGATCAATGTCGCGAATTTATGGAAACAAGAATCGAAGCCAAAACACAGTGCAGTTGCGTGGCGCCTAGGTAGGCTAGGTTTTATTATTTGAGTATTTACAAATCTGTGCTCACTGCATAATATAATGTAATTCAACGGTAGGAGTTATTTGTAGGCCTTCGTGCACCAAACAAAAGATGATTTAATCATAGGAAGAATCCTTAGGTGCTGAACTAGGGCTAAGTTGGTCCAATTATGGTTAAGTGATATGTGTCATTAAATGGTTCATTGTGATGGGTGTGATCCCATGATTGTGTGGTATATGTTGTTCTTGCATCGTTATGATACATGTATGTTTGCGAATGTTGCATTGTTGATCACGTTAATTGTAAATGAGGATATATGAATGATCAATGCCATGAATCATGACTTGATTGTATGATTATAAGAATGTACTTTGTAATTGTGATTATTGCTTGTCGAATGGATCGGGTATTGCATTTCGACACACTAACCTGGATCGGTTGCCATGTTCCGGTATAACTATGAGATCAGTTGCCACGTTCCGGCATAAACATTGGATCGAGTACCATGTTCCAGTATGCTAACTGTTTGGGTTTGGGTTTGGGCTCCATGAGAGGACCATTGATTTGATATAATTGTATTTCTTGAGGGTTGTGAAATTGAACATGGTACGTAAGTGATATTTGATGTGTTTTCCGGAGTTGTAAATGAATATGATGATCTACTTTATTGTTCTTCTATGTTGACTAAACTTGATATGTACCTTGATGTTGACCAACCGGGATGTGATATAGTAGGTGGGGAGTCAACGTTTCAAGAATTGTTAATGTCCAAGTAAAGGGTGTCGTGTGTTGTAATAGAGAGAAGTGAGGGTAGTGTATGTGATGTAAATGCTTAGGTGGATTTCACTTTGCAAAAAGGGATGTGTGTTTAATGGTTAGAAAGCTTAGCGTAATGTACTATGTGGCCTTGACTGGGTAATAGAAGAGGAAGTAAGGGTATGACGTGAGCAGTTAGTTGGAATGCTTGTAGTTGTATTTGGCAATTTTCTATGGGTTAGAATAGTTAGGGTACGATCAAGAACCTGGTAAGTAGTTTGACCGAGAAGGTGGTTGGTAGTTAGAGTATTAGTGTAATTTGGAGGTATTTTGAGAGAGGGTAAAGGTGGATAAGCGAGGGGTTCTATTGCATGATCTTACTAATTGATTTCTTATGTTATGTGGTGGGCATCGGGTTGACCGATGATGCCTGGTGTACGTGTGGTTTGTACTGATACTACTCTTGCTATGTCTTTTTTACATAGTCTGGATGCAGGTTGGTGAGGTTTCATTAGAGGAAGATGAAATATCCAGCAGCTTCTACTTTTTCTTCCGCATGGTGGGAGTTGTGTCTTTTATCTATTTTTTCTAGTTGTACTCTTTGTTGCTCCTGTAATTGTTTTGACTAGATTCTTGGGGGTGTTAGTTATTTTACATATTTTAACCCGAAATTGTTTAAAAGTTTTATTTATGAAAACCCTATTATTTCTTTTATCTCTATTTTTCGTTAATCTTCTGCATGTTTAATTATTGGGATATGAGGGTTCTCCTAGTTAGGTGTTAGTGTGTAGGTGCCCGCGCGTCCCGGTGGGTTGGGTCGTGACATGTTTTCATATTCTTTTCTATTTTTCTCCCGAATTTCTTAATATTCAATTCTATATTTAGAATCTCTCTGACTTCACTATTATAGTTATGTAATACAATCAAAACAAAACAATGAGATGATCACAACAAGGTTATATAGTTATAACGAGGTTACTGTAGGAATATATGAGGGTATGTATGGAAAATTTTCTGTATTTCCTTAAGATCAATGTACAGATTTCTACCACTATTTATACATGTAAATGTTGAAAAGGAAATGTAAAACCGAATATATGTATTTATTCTAATTCTGGCTGATTTTATTCTTTACCATATATACAATTATTCTTTGTACAAATTTGTATCTTGTGAGCTGTGTATATTCTTGTGAGCTGTCAATTCCAATACCATATCAATCCAAGTCAAAGCAGCCCAATAGATAGCTAGCCCAACTTGTCTTTAAGGGGTCCATTCTCCTCTTTCTTATCTTGGTTTACAATGTCACAGGAGTGGTTCCCTTTTTGTGTGAAAGTAGCTTCTTATCTCCAACATCCTTCTCAAATTGGAGGGGAAAGAAGAAATCCCCAACTTTCCAAGAATCGAATATAAAGATGGACCAGATAGAGGTTTGGTAAAGAGGTCGGCAAGCTGAGATTTTGAAGGAACAAAAGACAGAGATATCAACCCTGAAAGAAATTGTTGGCGGACGAAGTGACGGTCTAGCTCAACACGCTTTGCCCGTTCATGAAAGACTGGATTGCGGGCAATTTGGATTGCTGCTTGGATATCGGAGTATATATGGACCAGTAATGATGGCTCAAGGGATAAATCATTAAGAAGACGAGTGAGCCAGATTAGTTCTGCAACAAAATGCCTCATTGAGCGGTATTCAGAAGAAAGGGTTATAGAGGTTTGTTTTTTCGATTTCCAACTGATCGGAGAACTGCCCAAGCTTATAAAGAAACCACTTACAAATTTGCGAGAATCGTGACAAGCCACTCAATATACATCACAAAAGGATAAAAGAGAAAAATTGGGGTTTGAATTGAGAAAGAGGCCTTGAGTGGGGTTTGATTAAAGATATTGAAGGACACAGAGAACTGTTGTGAAATGGGAAATAGAGGGTTTTTGCATGTATTGGCCAAGGGTTATGACAGTGAAAGAAAGGTCGGGTCTTGTATGGGTGAGATAGTTAAGTTTTCCAATCAAACGCCGATAGATGGCTGGATCAAGCAAATTAAAGGAGCTCCTGATGCAACAGTTAATTTGATGGAATGATCAGGTGGATAAGATATTGCGGGGAGACTGAAGGAATAAAATTCACTGAGTAAGTCCCAGGTAAACTTGCTTTGTGTAATGATGAAACCTATTGTTCTCGCATGATTTCCATTCCCAAGAAATAACGAATTTGCCTAAGATCCTTAATTTGAAATTCTGAATGTAGAAAAGAATTAAGATCTGAAAGGACTTGAGCATCATCACCGGTGAGTAATAAATCATCAACATAAATTGTCACAATGGAGATAGAACTTCCTATCTTTTTAAAAAACTAGATTCACCGCACGTTCATTGCACGTGCTTGCCTAGTCTCGTGATATGTTCAATTGTGAAGCAGTAAAGCATGAATACTCGCTTTGTTCAATATATGGAATATGTCTTTAAGGAATTTGTCGGTATGGATGTTTCTTAGTTACTAAATATTAGTTCATGCCTACAGTTGTGAAGCAGTAAAGCCTGCACACTCTCTTTGTTCAATTTATGGCATACATCTAGGAATTTGTTTGTATGGATGATTCTTAGTTACCAAATATTTGTTTTTAAATAATACTCCATTTAGTCCAACAAATTGTCTTGAATTAGATGCATTTAATGGTGCGAAAGCTCAAAATAATAAGTGGATACGTAATATTGCTCGAAGCTACATTTCGTTCTGTTTATGACATTGTTTCAAAATAGCGGATACCTTGCCAGAGTTTGGAGTCATTTATTAGTTAAATTCAATTATGTATATATTTATTTCCATTTGATTAGGTTCAATCATGTAATTAGTCTTATCTCACTAATATTACCTTATAGACAATATTTGTTTTGTATTTTTCTTGTCATCTAACCAGATGTGCTTCGCATGTATATTCTACGTTAAATTGTTTAGTTGTCATATGAACATATGAAGAGAACTACTACATTTTATATATTCACATATTTTCACATTTGTTGTGAGTTTTTTTTTTTTTAAAAGAACTCGAAACATTTTAAAATAATATATTTTCAAGTTAGAAGATCTCGTTAACTTGATAATACATTTGTGACATATATAAAACTTTAATTTAAATAAAAATATCTACCTAAACATAAATATATATTTGCATTAATGAAAATATTTATCTCATAAAATTAGCTATTAAATAAATAATAAAAATTAAACGAATCCAAACTTCAATTCACGTTATTACAAGTCATATGAACTTTTCTTCATCTAAAATACTGAAATATTAATAAATAGTAAATAAGTAAAACAAAAGTCCAATGTTTATATAGTGATAACTATTTTGAAGCAAACTTCGTGGGAGTCTAAATCATATAAGTAACATTGATAAATAAAGTCTTTTTTTTTTGTCTTGAGCATCAAAAACAAATCGTGACAATTCTCTAAATTTTGGAAAAAAGATATTCAAAAGCATATATCTACCTCACAAGAGAAATGGTTAACAAAAATAAATGACTTTAGACTACATCATTTTAATTTCATATACTGGAACATTACATACTAATATGTATATTAAGCAAAAAAATAATTATTATATCATCAAAACTATATTATTTTCCTCAAGTGCTCAAGGTTATGGAATATACCCTCTTAGGATAGAACGACTTACTTCATCAGAATAGTGGTACCTCATATTCCACTAAACTTCGAACTCACTCAAACCACAATAAATTACACAAGGAATTTTAGAATGCAAGAAGAAGAAGAGTAGAACATTAGAAAAAATTGTGGTTGGAAAATGAGAGGAAGTCCATCTATTTATAGTCAACAAATGGTAGTATGAACAAATATTTTTTGTGTCTTATGTGAAAGATCATGACCTTTCTGATAAGTCACAACACTTTGGAAAAGTCACCACTTATTGAAAAAGTCACAACTCTTTGGAAAAATCATAACTTTTTGGAAAAGTCGCAACTCTTTGGAAAAGTCACTACTTATTGAAAAAGTCACAACTCTTTGGAAAAGTCACAACTCATTGAAAAATCACAACCCTTTGAAAAAAGTTACAACTTATTGGAAAATTCACAACACATCAAAAAATTCACAACCTAAGTTAGGGATATTTTAGTAATTTAGCATTCAAGTTAGAAGTTCATGCTTTTAAGGTAATATTGATATAGATATATATATAGATATTGAATATATATATATATATATATATATATATATAGATAGA
>JAJOOG010022623.1:0-46201 GCA_029582565.1 Solanum infundibuliforme
ATGTGGTGATGATGGACTATGATGAGTCTCTATAAGATGATGTTGTAGCTCATATGCTAGACTTGAGTATCTTGTCTTGTGTCATGAAAGCTTGATTATGTATATGAGTACATGAATGCTTGGTTGGGCTATGACTTAGTAATGGAGCTCTTCCTATAAATGCTAAAAGAGGAATTCTAGGCCAAGATTTGAATTGGTAAGACTTAAGCATAGTGCCTTTTCATGAGTCTAGATTTCTTAAGTAAATGTATAACTTTGAAGGATGGCCCTTAGGGTGATGTTCCCTTCTTGAGTGAAATGATAGACTTAGAGATGGATGGAGCCGGAACGGCATGAGAATCCTTATCTAAGAAAGTCAAATGAGCTATTCTTATGAACCTAGATTGGCTATAACTAAGAAATGGGACATTTCTTGGGAAGAGGTACTATGAGTTGGTTGAACTAGAAAAGGAACCCTCTCTAGTACATATGTGACTGAATACTCTATGGAAACCAAGGCTAAGCACCGAGTGGATGTGGTTAGGACGGTGGCCTAGCTGAGCATGAGATTAGGCACAATGAACGTCCTTGGACATCTCTTAAACCATGTGCCAACATGGTTACTTTTAGTTCTACCCTTGGCAAATAGAACAACCTCCACGGAGTAGGATAGACTTCAGATTCCATACCTTGCTAGTATGGTCTATGTCGGTTAAGGCCTATTTCCATCATATGGGATGTGCACTCTAATATTGGATAGGTTCTACAACGTGTCAGTAGTAGTATGGGATGCTATCTACACATGACACGAGTAGGCTTAGAAGATACTAAAGTGAGTTCCCTATGCCTTAGGGCTATTATGTGATTGTCCCCTATATGCTTGTGTGTCTCCTAAATGGTTTTATAAAAAATGTTGACTTAGTTTGTTATAATGTAATGATAAAATCCTTGTCTATGGTAAATCTTAGGAACAGTTAGGTGTACATGAAGAGGTTGTATGGGCCGTCACTTCTTTATTCACTTAAGTGTGGCTTAGGGTGACTTGAGATAGAGGCTTAAATGGTAATGAAGGACTTACTTTGCTATCTTTTTAAGTACTGTACACTTGTGTTAATTGAGTTGTAAATGATGTGAATATGGTCTTATTTGTGAATGGTGACTTGAAATGTGGGTTTATGCTTGTGGTTGTAAAGGTTTGTTAAAGAAGGTCTTGAAAGCATACATTCCTTGTAAATGTCCGTTGTGCATGTTTTCCGGCATGGTCATCATACTTAGTACTTATTGTACTAATTCCATATCTCTCTATTGTTACAAGTGTAGGTGGTGGAAAGTGAAGAGATCTTTTGAGGAAGCTTGGGATATTGACTCTTCTCAAGGAGCTTGGTATGTCCTCATATATTCGAGGACATAGTTGTTACCTTTCTAGTATTTCCACTTAGACATTGTATAAGACTTATATTTTGTTTTAAAGGGTCGTGCCCCTAAGATGTTCTATTCGTGTCTAAGATGGTACATGAGACTTAGAAATTCTACTTCGTTACATTTGAAAGATTTTATGCGTATTATGAATTTGTTTTGAAAAGTGTTTAAATTCCTTACGATTTTTATTACCGAATGCAATGAATGAATGCTAAGAGGCTTGTATTAGACCTCCGAGAGGTCGAGTATGCATGTTACGACTTGGGGGTGCTCTCGGATCGTTACAGGAGTACTCGTCCTATTCTTCATATCCAAGTCAAACTTCTCAGGAGCATATGAATGAGATCCAATGTCTGGTAGTGCATTTAGAGTCTCCACATAATCTACACTTAAAACCTCATTGAATTTGATAATTACTGCAGCTAGTAGTTTAATAGTGAACCCTTTCTCAATGGATGCTTCAATGACCCCTTTCTTCAGTTGAATCTATCGCGAACACTGGACACATATCCTGCAGTTGCTTCATATATTTGTACACTTTGAATTTAACCTCCCATTATTCAGCCTATACTTTAAATCGCTGCTGTCCATATCAATCAGTACTATACTGAAGGAGAAATCTGGCCTCCCCAAAATTATGGGAACTTCAAAATCCACATCACAATCCAAAAGCACAAAGTTCCTGGAGAGATGAAACTCTCCCACTTGACCAATATATTACAGAGAATGTCTACGAGCCTCTTTAGTGACCTATCACCCATCATCAGTCTCATGCTAGTAGGCTTCTGAGCTGCTAAGCCCAGCTTCTTGTTTAATGGCAGCAACATAAAATTTATACTAGCTCCCAAATCATACAGAATTTTGGTAAAACCTAATGTACCGATTGTGCAATCTAGTGTAAATGCACCTGGTAGTACTTCTTCTATTCAAAGGACCTTGTATCAATAGCACTACAATGGTGAACATTATCTCCATGTTCCAAACTTCTGCTCTTTTCTTTTTAACTAAGTCCTTCATGAATTAGGTTTAGCCTATCATCTATTCTAAGGCTTCTACCAATAGGATATTAAGTGATAGCTTATTAACCATCGAGATAAACTTCAAGAACTTTCAATCTTCATCTTTCTTCTTGAGCCTTTAAGAAAATTGAGGTGGAGGTCTAGGAATCTATTGTAAAGGAAGTGTTGCCTATACTCAAGGCTCTTTTACTTTCAGATGCTCTTGGTGATTTCTTTATCTCTTTAGTTACATCTGATGTTTCTAAACACCCTCTACTTGCCTCATTTTCTTCATGTATATCGGCACTTGTTTTCTGCTCAATAGTTGCATGTACAAGTTCTTGCAGTGATTTACCACTCCTATTGGTAATAACCATGCAGTGCCCATCATTCTTCAGATTTTGAATTGTGTAACTAGGCAGCGTCCCATTCTTTATTTTGTTAAATAAGACTAATAGTTGCCCCAATTGTTGTTCGAATTGCTTGATATAATTTGTGTGTGAATCAGCAAGCTGACTCATCTTGGAGAAATCGTTCTTCAACTCCTTTACTCCCACATCTGTAGATTCAGCCATTTGCAACACCTTAGCTAACATGTCTTCTATCCTTAACTCGCTGGACCCATTACTTGTTCTATCTTTGTTCCCAGAGGCACATTCACACCACTTCTCTCATATTTGAAGCAATCTTTACTTTTCCAATTACTTTGGTCTCTATTTCCGAATTTGTCATATTGAGCATCCCGCTGCTAGTTCCTATCTTGATTCCCAGAATTATTGCCCTGGTTGCCTCAATTATAATTTCAAAAACCCTCCTGATTGTTCAACTATTTGGCTTTCTTATCAAAAATGAATTCCTGGCTTGTCATACCTACTTGTAGAACCTACTATATTTACCATTTAAGAACAAGCTAATAGATGCTTCTTGAGTATATCCATCTGATATTTCATGTGAGCTATGTCTTTGTCACGTTCTTCTTCTCTCTTTCGTTGCTCTGCAGCCATTTCAGATCTGAACGCAGGATCCACGATTTGTTCATCACATGTATGCCAATCTATGTTAATCTTTGATACCTAATCCATGAAAACCATTTTTTTTAGGAAAAGGCTTCCCATAAAGGATCAACCACACACTGCATCTATCATTGGCTTGGTAAAAAAATCAATACCTATAAAATATCTATAGGAAGTGCCTTTCTATGAGGCCATGGTATGGAAACTTTCTTAGCTTTTGGATGAACCTCCACTATGTGACATATAATGCTTCTTGTGGCAGTTACTTGTAAGAACCATTCTCATCTTTCGTTGCAGCTCTTTCGCTTTTGGGAAAATCTCTCCATGAAAGCTTCCCTTAGTTCTGCCCATATTCTGATTGAGTCATGTGGTAACTCATTCAACCAATTTGTTGCTTCCCTGGTTAGAGGCAATGTGAACAACCTCAGTTTCATTGTAGTTTGATTGACCCTAGGAATCTCAGCCGATATGCATGTAGCGAAGAAGTTCATCAAGTGTTGATTTTCTTCCTCACCATTTGCACCTCTATAAACCCATTAAGGTTCAACTATTAAATCATAGTGCTCGTGTTGGTGAATTTGACTCATGGTGGCAGTGCTGGGAATACAATCCCTAGTATCTCATGTCTCAGCCATTTCTAGATAATCATCCTCAAAATCCAATCGTGTCTGTCGTTGGCCTTGACCCCTCTACATTACTGCTCTTTGCATAGGCGCTAATGGTTGTTACTAAGGCATCAACGATTATTGCTGAAGAGCCAACTGCTGTTGTTGAGGGTCAAACTCTTATTCCTCTTGATCCTCAACATCTACCTTGTTTAAGTCTTTTTCTTCATTGTTAGCAGCACTAGCTTGGCCTTGAGCATCCAATATCATTCTCTGTCTCTATTCCTTAATCTCCTGAGTGTTAACCATCCTTCATATAGATCTTGCTCGCTCAGGACCGTAAGCAATCAAATGTAGTTCCTTACTTCTGATGTTTGTCATCACTACCTGAGATACCTATAAAGGACATGGACAAGAAACTACAAGTAAAATAAGGAAATATCCCTACAACTTCTGTGATTGCAACTAGAATATTTCTAGACAAAAATACCCCAACAGCGGCACCAAAATTTTATACGTCCAAACTTACACGTCAATTAAAAAGTATAATAGTCGATGTCAATTACAGAAGTCAACAAGAGTTGAAGTCAATCCCACAAAGATATATAGTGGAAATAAGCCTACTAGTTCTTATGTTCAGTTGCAGTTGATATTCCCAGAAATTAAATTGTATAAAGTAAATATTGGGTTGTTTTAATATCCAAGTAACCAATTGTAGTTAAAATAAAATAGCAACAATAACATACGATAGTTCTAAGGTTTGATAAATGATTAAAGTAGACTAGGATTGCGTTCCCCATGACCTTTAGACTACAACTCGGATTTTGCGTAAATAACAATCTCTTGATAAAATACAGACATTCATAGAAAGCTAGGTCCACCTATATTATTATCATCCCTATTAGATGAATGTCACTCTTCTACTCTCTATGTTAGAGTGTTTTGAGTTTGACCCTTGCATAATTGTTTAGAGAACTATCCTCTCTCGAGCACGTACAACTCTTCAAAATAAGTTTTGAGACTCGTTTCTAGATTTTCCTAATCATATATTTTTCTCTTCAATAAGTAATGAATAAATGCAGGTTATAACGTGTGCACTCATTATAAAGCATTCAATATGAAAATATATATGAAGTATGCTAATACCAATCAAAAGTTATTTGTTTTTATTTTAACAGTGTGCCTTTCTCATGGTTCTAATAATATAGTTGTGGTGTTTAGTTGCTCATGTTCTCAACAAAACAATTGTTAAACGTTTATGGAAGTGTATAAAAGTAGACTAACAGTATTGGAAACCAATACTTCTTGAATAATAACATGAAATCAAGATCAAAATGATAATCCAAATATCCATACAAATATTCAAAATAAGGAAACTATCAATTCTCGAATAGAACTTGTCTCATAATATCAATGATATTTTAAATTAAAATCCTAAGTAATTAGTTATTGTCTCAGAAAAGAATCCTACACAAAGTAGGAAAGAACATATGTCGACACTATCCACGAGCAGGCAAAATGGCTCAGCAAGCTTTTCAATGTATATTAAGGCCTCTCGTGGTCCAACACTTGGTAATTTTAATCGACCTCTACAGCAACCTCGTCACTAGTCATTGTATTGTAACCCTAAGACACTACAATAAATCTAGGGTCTAATATAGCTTTACTTTGCCTTATTTTTTTCAAGCCACTTCTACACGCAGTTTCGCGAGCCGTATAGATCATCACGACATGTCTAGCCTTCTGTCAACCTCTGCTACGGTTGTACTTCCACTATATCATTTCAACACATACTTCAAAGTAATTTTCTTACACATTAAACCAAAATAACATCATATTGACAAAACATGTTTGGTTCGTTGCGATAATCCTTTTTTTGGGCGTCGAATGTGTTATATGTTCATGGCACATTATCTTTAAAAAATACCAGACAAATACTTGATGTCTCTAAATGCAATATAAAGACTAAGCCTCTAAAAAAAACAAATAGAAATGGGTAGCTCCAAAAGCCATGAGCTCACCCTAATCATTGAAACCTCAACTTACTCCGCACGACTCCAAATCAACAACGATAACTCAACTACAATCTATAAGGGGTAGATGTGTTGTATTATTACAAAACTTGTACTCAGTAGTCAATGATTTTATGATCTAAAAACATAACACAAGCATAAACAACAAGTAACAAGGAAAGCATAGCACAAGTAACTAAATAGGAGATACTAAAGTAGACAGGAAATAAAGAATAGAAACTAGAAACAAAGGGTAAGAAGTTGAGTCAAGAACGTACCTTGATCGTACACCAACAACATAATTAGAACTAACAAAGATACCAAGTCAATTATCAGTATCATAAGGACCAACAACTACAATTCTAAAGTCAAAACCTACTAGGTAACAATAAAAAATAGCAGAGAATATAATAGATTCACAAAATAACCTAATCGGACCCCATAAGCCCGAATGGTACAAACAATAAATATAGCCCAACTGCCCCAATAATTTAGAGTATACAAACAACAAAGAAGTTTATTGCTGACAAAAATGCTTAGGAATACAGGATGAGTAGCAGAACCATGAGGGAATGAACATGAGGCTAAACAAGAATACTTTTCAACGGACCATGAACTATATCATGAAAGTGGCCTCGTAGAAAAGAAATTCAAGTATATTCGGACTAGACCTAAAACAAACATGGTATCTTGTATGAACCATACAGTGCTTCGTGAAGAGAGTGCAATTGAAGTTGATTAAATTCACTAAGTGTTGGACCATGAGAGGCTTTAACAGACCGTGAAAAGCTTCAAAGGCCGTTTAGCCTGATGGTGCACTTTGTCAACTGCTATGTTTTCCAACATCGTGTATGACTCTTTTCTAAGACTATTTTAATTTAAATAGGGTTTTATTTAAAATTATTATCGATACTCTAGACCAGTTCTTATCACAAAAATGATAGTTTCCTTTTTGATACAATCATTTCGATATTCAGATCATTGGTTTGATTTTTATTTCGTGTTCTTAATCAAATATCTTTGCTTTGCAATTATTGTAAGTTTACTTTGTTATAGTTTCATTAATGAGTATCTTTTGTTTCGCTGAGAATATGAGCTGCAAAACACGATAACTAGGGTTGTGGGGAAGTATGACGAGAACACAACAGTAAAAATCAAACACCAATAACTTTTGATTTATGATTAGAATAAATCATTTTTTATTTTCCTATAAAATGCTTTCAAAGGAATGCCCACATTAGAACATGCATGTATTCATTACTTATTTGAGAGAAAAGTATATCATTAGAATTTTTTTGAAATGAATCAAACAACTTGTTTTGAAGACACGAGCTCAAGAGATGATAGTCTTCTTAACAATTATGCAAGTGTCAAACCCAAAACACTCTAAGACTGGGAGAAGAAAAGTGAAATTTATCTAATATGGCTAAAAAATGTTTAGGTGTACGTAGCTTACTATGAATGGATGTATTTTATCTAGATATCATTATTTCTGTAAAATTTGATTTGTGATCAGAAGGTCATGGAAACATAATACTAGTCTACTATAATTGATAATCAAATCTTTGAACTATCGTATGTTACTATTGACATTTAATTTTAACAACACTTTGTTACTTGGATATAAAACCAACCCATTATATTTACTTTATAGAATTTAGTTTTTGGGAATATTAATTAAATATAAGAACTTGTAGATTTATATTTATAGTAAATTCCTTTTGTGATCGAACTCAACTCTGATTGAGTTCTATAATTGAACATCGACCATTTATACTTATTAATTGAGGTGTAAGTTTAGAGGTATCCAATTTTGGTGTCGTTGGCGGGGGATTTTGATTTAGAAATACTCTACTAGCACTTACTTCAGTTGTAGTTACATTTCCTAATTTAGTTTTTGTTATTTTGTCTGTGTCATCTATATGTGAGTTAGATAGTGCATGAAAAATACCAGAAGTAAGGTAGCACCTTTGATTCCTTTTGATACTGGTCTAAATCAAACTATTAGAAGAATGGTGAATGAACAACAACTTGAATCGTAAAGACTAAGGCTGAGACATTATTATGAGGCCCTAGCTAGGGGTGCAAATAATAATGTGAACGACACAAATACGGTGAATGTTCAGGATGAAGATGAGGAAGACTTAGCTCCCCCTCAGTACCAACCATTAGCTCCAAGAGGTCAAGGCCAACAACAAGCATTTTTGGCTTTCGAAGATTATGTCCTATAATTTGAAGGAGCTGGAGCTACTAGAGCACCATCCCTAGCACCATGATTAAATTGTTAAACTTTAAGGGGTTGTTTAGAGGTACACTTGATCAGGATGCAAATCAGCACTTGATGAACTTCATAGCTACTTGCAAATCGACTGAGATTATTGTTGGGGTTAGTGAAATTGAAATAAAATAGAGGTTCTTCCCATTATCTCTATCTTTGGAAGTAACAAATTGGATGAATGAGACCACATGGCTCGATCAGATCTTGCACAGAGTAGGGGGAAGCCTAGATGGAGTGATTTTTCCCAGAAGATAAAGAGGTGAGAACGTAAGATGAAATAGGCACTCACAAGCAACTTCCAGTATAAATTTTGTATGACATATGGTGGAGTCTAAGCCAAAAGTTAAAGAAATGCCCATACACTGGCATTACAAACAAATACTTGAAGCAATCATTCTACAGGTCATTGAATTTTGCGACCAAGCCAGTGGTTGATGCAGTGTATGGTGGATCATTTATAAGGAAGCCTTTTTCCTTAAATCATGGTAACTATAGGTGAGCTATCAAAGAATAACAGAGATTGGCATACAAAAAATGCAAAAATCGGGAATCTTTGGGTCACATTTAAGGTTTCAACTAAACAGAGAAGGGAGAGGAAGAATAGGACTAAGACATGGCTAACATGAAAACCTAGATTGATATACTCATGACGTACCCCTAGATGGTTTGGAAAAGGTGATTGTTGTGGGTGTTGCAAGCAGGTATGAAGATCAGGAATTTTATTTTGATAAAGAAGCCAAGTAATTGAACAACCAGGGGGATTTTGGAATTATAACTCGGGCAACCAAGGATTTAATTAAGGTAATCAAGGTAGAAACTATTAGTGGGATGGTCAATATTACTCATCTGGAAATAGAGACAAAGTTAATTGGCAAAGTAAAGATGAGTTCAGGAATGATTGAAGTGGTGGTGTGTATGTGCTTCTAGGGAAAAGAGATAGAATAAGTAGTAGGTCTAGAAGGTCAAGGATGAAACACATGTTTGCAAAGGTTTTAACAGATGTTGGAGTAAAAAAGTTGAAGAAAAAATTTCTCCAACATGAATTAGCTTTTGGACTCACACAAAACCTCCATGAAACAGTTAGAAAAACAATAGGGGCATCTCTTTGCCTCATTTAACCAAAAAAATTGGGATGCAACCTAGTGAAAAAATTTGAAATCAAAAGAAGGATGGGCACTACATGGACTAAATTATTTTATTAAGGATTTCTATATCTATAAATAGGGTAAGAAAAATTATATTTGGGGAGATCATTCATAGGAGATACTTTTTAGGGTTCTTGTCTTCTTCTGCATAGGTTAGAAATTATTATTTACTTTTAGTTCTTGGTATTTTCTTTGGGAATTAACTTGCAAACTTTAGCTGTAAAACCTCGAAAAACATTTAGGTGAAGCTAGAGCCTTACGAGAGTGTTGTTAAGTTTGATATGGGGTTTTATGTTGTAAAATGATTTCCCGATCTTAGTTTGAGGGGTTTAGGGGTTAAGCATCAAGGTACGAGTCCCCAAGGACAAACCAAGGGTCCTTGAGGAGGACCCTAAAGTCTAACCCCAAGGCAGCCCCAAGAATGAAAAAGCTGCCAAAAATTTAAGGACCTACGGATGGGACCAACTGTGCCTAGGTCCACCACGCACCGTGGAACCAATCCGTAAATCAAGTCCCCAAGATGTCAAGTTGCAGATCCCACCCACAGACCTTCATGACGGGGTGTGAGTCCACTCATGGTCCATGGGTAAAAGGGTGTGACTGGCACTAGTGAATTTGCCTAGGTGCGGTCAAGTGAGGGACTAAGTGGTAAATTCCTAGGGTGGTTAGTTAAGTTAGGGTTCTGTTTATTTTTTTTACTTAGAGTTATTTAAGGCTTTTTAAACTATTAACTACCCCTTTACAACTCATAATTCCCAAAATGCAAAATAGTAACCACCTCCTCTACAAAATAATTATCTCTCTACAAACCTCCATTGGAGAAGAAGAAGTCAAGGTTTAAAGCTCAAGAGCTCATCTTTTTTCTTCAATTTCGTGGAGAATATTCACTCAAGGTATGGTAGTTTTCATCTATGGGTAGTTTTCAACCATAGAGTCCCTCCAAAACAAGATTTCAAAGCTTCTAATTTCCCCCAAAGGTTAGGGTTTCAGTCTAAGTAATGGATTCAACTTCAAAACATTTTCAATGATTGATTTATGACGAATTATTATTGAATTGATGAATTAATGTGGATTTATGATGAATTTCACCCATGAACCCATGAATCCCCCAAAATACTAAATTGTGAATTTATGATTTGAATTGATTGATTATGGAAGCATGTTAAATTAATTATGTGTATATTGATTGAGTTATTGAATCATGATATTCCCCTTATCTAATGTAGTAATCTAGATGTTTGGGTTGAGATTGATTCATAGCCTTGGAGGGCAAATTTATGCAAGTTGATGTATAATCTTGATGCTATGTATATGCTTTGTGATTTCAATGAATGTAATATGCTCATGTCTACAATGAAATTGTGTTATTCTTGAAAGGTTATTCACAATTATACACTTATGAATGATGATTATTTATGTGAAAGGTTTCTTAAATGTAATGTTACATCTTGAATTGGTAAGCTTAGGGCATCCTCTTCTTGTGTAAATGAAAGTGATGTTGGTTGATGTACCTTGAATTGGTAGGCTTAGGCATCCTCTTCTTGTGTAACTAAAGTATCTTGACTTAATGAACATTGAATCAGTAGACCTAATGGTGGTAGCCCTTTCACGTATATAATAATGAACCTTGAATCGGTAGACCTAATGGTTGTAGACCTTTCATAAATGATTAATGAAGTATTACATGCTTTGTCTTGAATCGGTAGAACTAATGGTGGTAGCCCTTGCATGATGAGTCTATGAAATACTATAATGATGTACTTTAGATCGGTAGGCTAATGGCATCCTTCCATGAATGATAATGATGAACCTTGAATCGGTAGGCTTATGGCACCCTTTCATGAGGATACAATGAGCTATCCTTATAACGTACCTTGAATAGGTAGGCTCATGGCACCCTTTCATGTGTGTAATAATGTACCTTGGGTCGATAGTCCAATGGTATTCCTCTCAAGTGTAATAATGTTAAAGGAATGAAGTACTCTATGGGAATTCAAGCATACCACCGAGTGGATATGGTAAGATGGAAACTCTCCCCAAGTTAGGCCTGGTTTCAATGAACATCATCTTATCCCAAAACTATGTGCCCACATGGGTTATTATATAATGGATCCACCTAAGCTAAAATGTTACCGGTCCTACCTTAGGCAAGTAGACCAACCCTTTACGGTGTGGGAAAGACACCGAATTCCATGATTTGCTCACATGGTCTATGTCGTTTAATGCTTATTCCCATCACGTGAGTTACGTGCTATGGTTATTGAAGAGGTTATATGAAGTGTGGGTGTTAGTATGGGATTCCATTCATGCATTGGATGAGAAGGCTTTGAGAGTGCTATGGTGTGTTTCTCTAATGTCCTAATGTCAAATAAAATGAATGTGCTCATAATGAAGCTAATGAGAATGTTGAGTTAAAGGCTTAATGAAATAATGAATGCTTTACTTGTAAATGTTATTATGAGTTACTTTCCTTGTCATTACTTATTAAATGTGAATGTTCCTTATGCATGAGTATTGTCTAACGATGAGTATGAAGAATGGTAAGTTTATCTATGGTGGCCTCAAAGTGGTACTTAGTATGAATGGTAGTATGGGATGTCATTCTTACATTGCACAAGTATAGCTTAGGGTTACCGAAGATGATTGTTCTAATGAGTTATGAATCATATGCTTGTATCATATGCCTGTTATACTAAAGTTAATGATGTTTCTCAAAATTGGCATATAGCATGGTTTTCAACCACAATGTCCTTTTTAAGCATGGTTTTTGCATGACTATCATACTTAGTACATTTTTGTGTGCTAACCCATAATTCTTCTATTTTTCTACTAAGTGTAGGTTCTGGATAAGTGATTTGTAGTGTTCAAACTTGGATTGATTCTCTCCAAAGCTAGTGGTGAGTCCTCATGGTTGGAGGACGAGAGTTGTCATTCTATTTTTCTTTTATGTCATTTTACATTTCGGATTATGTTGAAGGACTGTGTTTTTAAATTAAGACTTCGATTGTATGGATTAAATATTTTTAATTCCGTACCATTTTTATATGTTTTATGTTATGAATGTTATGAGGCTTGTATAAGGCTCCTCGGAGTCTTATATGCCGTGTTACGTCCAAGGTGTAGGCTCGGGTCATTACATTAGCAATTTGATTTCCGGATTTCATTTTATGGAATTTTGAATTTGCAATTCAATTGGAGATTTAGGGTTTCATCTAATCTAAACGTAAGTTCATGAATTCATCTTATCAAAACATGAATTGTGTTCTTTCATGCATGAGTAGCTAAATCCACAACTAAGATTGTGTAAACCATGAGCAAATAACAATGTATGATTAATAATTAAGTAATTCTTGAATAGTGTTTAAGTATGTATTGGTAATTCTTTAACTTAGAAGTCTTTCTAACGGTGGCCAACATTAGAATTCGCCTTGTTCCTACTTGCTGGTCCAAGGAGGTAATGAATGAAAAAGGAATAACAACAGAGATTTAGTGGATGTTATCTAATAGTCTAATGTCAATTGGTGCGATGATGAAAACTAAGGCATACTTTGATGTGATGTCTAATATGAGGTAAAGGTAAGGGCTAGTAAATCATACACTCGTAGCCTGACCAAGGTGTGTAGTAAAATTCCCTATTTGGAGGACCAATCACTTAGGGATACCTATCTTAACAACTTTGCATGCAAAACACTAGAAAAGGATTACTATTATTAGAATTACTGCGTTACGAGCTTATGGGGAACACATATACCCTAATTTCTTTCTCACATTGATAACTCGAAGTTTGAATCTTGCTCACTTATTACATAAACAACAATCGGTTGTTTGCTTACAAATCCCACCCCTTTAATTACTTGTTTCAGAAACAGTTTGACTAAACGGATATAGTAGTGAGTAAAGTTTAAGTCTAAACCATATTCCTCGTGGGATCGACCCTAACCTACAAGCTTGGTTCTTTATTTGACGACGATCGCTTATACTTCTTTAGGGAAGTGTAATTTGAGCGTATCAATTTTTTTACACCGATGCCGGGGAATATGAATTTTAGATTAAACTAACTACATTGTTGAACTTTAGTCAAGTATTTCCAAATTTTACATTTTTGTTTTGAGTTTTTGTTTTCTACAGGTTACTACTCAGGTGTATGACAAGTACAGGGAGTTTAGGCGAACCCTTGACCCCCTAGGATCCTGAATTTAGAAAAACTTTGAGGAAATTGTCTAATCAAGGGGTACACAATAATCCAAATGGAGAGATCCAAGGAGATGGAATTGAGTAACGTAGGTATCTGCGTCATGCCATGACGTTAAATTTAGCGCTTATTGGGAGGCAACCCAATTAGTAGTGTAACTTCTTATTTTATTTTATTTTATTAGTGTCACTTTTTTTTGTCTTGATTTTGCAGATTAGGGGAAGTCTGAGTAGCCCAAAAAAAACACAAAGGAGCACGTTTGAGCGTAGTTTTCCTAACCCTTATTTTAAATTTTATTTGATACTTTGGGGACATAGCATATTTTTAAGTGTGCGGTGGAGGAATGTTCCTAGTTTTTACTATTTTATTGAGTCTTTTTTTTAGGATGGGTTCCTTATCTTTTATTTTCAAATCTTTTCCTCAGGATACTCCCGTTGAACTGACTATCTTTAATTTTTTTAGGAATAAGTTTTCTTTTAATTTTTTTTGAGAGAAAAGAAAAGACTCTTTTGACTGGTGTGATACTTTCTATTTAGGCCTAATTTTTTAGTAATACTTTTTTGTGAATGTTTGATTGATAAGAAAATTGCAGACTCTATGACACCTAAGCTCATGATTATTACTTTGTATATAACTTATTTTATTTTGTAGTTCGTTATGATCATGTCTCTCTTAGAAGTGGAATTGGTCCATCTTGAATGATACTTGTGTTATGTGTGGTGAGATTTTGTATATTCCATGTTTAGCAACTTAGTCTAGAACTTGTCATGCATGTTATTGAAGCGAAATAAAAAGTGTTGCTTTGTTTAGGAGATGATAATATGCTTTTTTTTATATTTCTTGTAAATTTTAGCCTTTTTCAGTTATTATATCACTAGTTAACCCTTTTGAGCCTTTTAGCCTATGTTTTTCTTGTAACAAGACGAATCCCTTTTTATTGATACCATAATTCTATTTGCGCTAAAAAGAAATCCTTAATGCACTATGTAAGAAGAAAAATAAGAACAATGATAGAAGTAGAAAAGGGTGGAAATGCTTGATTTGTAGCTAATGAAATAAGAAGAGTTAAAAGATAAGATTGCCCATGATTGAGATCCACACATCACATGTTTCCCTAGAAAAGTTGTAAAACACTGTGTTGGCCCTGGTCCTTCCTTGGACATTGTACACTTTAGCTCGGGCTGAAAGCCTAAGTTTAGGGTGGCTCCTTCAGAAGTTGCCTTGATGGTGGACCTGGTCCTTCCAAGGAAATCGTGCACCTTAACGCATGTAAAATATATAAGTTGAGGGTTGCTATTATAAAGGAAAACTAGAAAAAAATTATTGATGAATTCTTGAGATGATGAGCATTACTTGTGAAATAATTGTTGAAGGGATGGCTGAAATAAAGAGAACAAAATAATGGGTGATGAAGTCAAAAATTGCAAAGTGCTTAAGGAAGTGTAAGTCACTATTATATAGTTTTCCTACCTGTCCCCTAGCCTACATTACAACCCGTTAAAGTCCTATTTTATTCTATTAAAGAATGTTTAATTAGTGGAGATGTACATAATGGGCAAGCCTATGGCTCTTTGTGCATACGTGTAGACTATATTTTTTTTTGTGAGGGCACTTGTTTCATGATAGATAAGTGATTTTATTAGCTTTCTTTGATGAGAGTAGGTGAGCGAGCTTAAATTTGATGAGTTCAAAGTCCTTCCTTGAGGTTCGGAGGTTAGAGGTTTGTTATTTATTTGGATGTCTTTCATGATGAGTGGGAATTGTACTTGATGATTTAAAAATTGTATATGGCCTAATTGTTTGTATTAACCAAAGTGATGACATTCCTATTTTGATTTTTGGAGATGAGCTTTAATCTTTGCTCTAGGACAAACAAAAGTTTAAGTGTGGGGTATTGATATGACGTCAAAATACATATTTTTAATCATTATTTGTCTCACATTTATTATTTATATTTTTCCTTTTTGAACTTGGATTTTATAAATTGTGCTAAATAGTATTATTTACAGGATTATATTGGTGGAAAAATAAAGAAATTTGGAGTTAAAATAAATTAAAGATGAAAGGTTGAAGAAAAAAATCATGCAGGGAGCTTAATGCATTAAATAGAATAAAATAATATATTGATGCATACAATGCAAATGGCGGCTGAAATTGATCAAAATCAAATTTGTTGTTTGCTGTACACGTGGCAGCAGCTGGAACCCCTCTTAATTGATAGGCGGCGACAGTAACTAAATAAGGCGGTGCAATTTATTTCCACGCGCACAACACCGAAAATCCAATTTAATTGGATTTTGATTTTCTAATTTGTCTTGAACTCAATCATTTTATTTAGGATTTCTATATCTATAAATAGGGCATGGAAAATTATTCTTGAGGAGACCATTATAGGAGATACTTTTTGGGGTTCTTTTCTTCTTTTGCTTAGATTAGACATTATTGTTTACTTTTAGATCTTGGTATTTTCTTTGGGAATTAACTTGCAAACTTTAGCAATTTGATTCCGTATTTCGTTTTATAAGATTTTGACTTTGCAATTGAATTGGAGATTTCTAGTTTCATCTACTCTAAACATAAGTTCATGAATTCTTCTTATCAAAACATGAATTGTATTCTTTCAAGCATGAGTAGTTAAATCCACAATTAGGGTTTTGGGAACTATGAGCAATTAACAACATATGACTAATAAATACGTGATTCTTTGAATAGTGTTTAAGCATGTATTTGTAATTCTTTCACTTAGAAGTCTTTTTAATTGTGGCCAATGTTAGAACTCGCCTCATTCCTACTGGCCGGACCAAGGAGATAATGAATGAGAAAAGAATTAACAACAAAGATTTAGTTAATGCTATCTAATAGTCTAATGTCAATTGGTTCGAGGGTTAAAACTAAGTCATACATTGATGTGATATCTAATCTGAGGTAAAGGTAAGGGTTAGTAAAGCATACACTCATAGCCGGACCAAGGTGCGTAGTGAAATTCCTTATTTGGAGGACCAATCACTTAGGGATACCTATCTTACAAACTTTGCATGTAAAACCCTAGGAAAGGATTAGTATTATAAGGATTACCGCGTTAATAGCTTATGGGGAACACATACAACCTAGTTTCTCTCTCATATTGATGACTCGAAGTTTGAATCTTTCTCACCTCATATGATCTAAAACATGATCACCCTGTGTCTCCCATACTGAAAAAGGTTGTTCGACTTGCCTAAGGTAGAACCACGAACTTCTAGCTTAAGTAGATCCACTAGCTAATAAACCTATGGGGGCACATAGTTATGGGATAAGGAGATTGCTACTAGAAACTCGACCTCTATTAATGCGAGAGCTTCAATCTCATGAGCCCTGTTCAAGAAACCTGACCTCTAATAAAGAGAGAGGTTCCATCTCATTATCAATGTAACACCATGTATTATAGACAGACCAAAAATGCAGATTTTAGAAGTTGAAGGAGCTATCAACGGGGACACCTACAGATCGTAGGTTGACCCACGTATAGAAGGCGGGGTCTGTGGACAGTCACCTGCAGCTCCTTCCCAAAACCTAGGAAAAATTTGGCCAAGTCTGGACCTACGTCAGGACCTACATACATCATTCCATCTCTCTATAGGCAAACGACGCCCTACCAGGATGGACTGTCGGTCATTCATGATTCGTCGGTCAGGGGCTGTCGGTGACTTCGGTAGACTTTAAGTGAGGGTCGTTTGGTCTTTTCCCCTATGCATTAGGCACCTAAACTACGTCATTTAACCCCTAAACTACGTCATTTTGGTCGGTTTTAGCATAGTAACTTAATCAGACTTTACCTAGATCAATTCATTCACAAAAATTAGGCAAACTTAGAGCGAAAGGGGAGAAAGCATCAACAAAACCCTCTCCAAGAACACAACAAGGTTTCCTCCAGTTGCAACCCCAAAATCAAAAGATTTCTCCGTGAAATCCGTCACCAAGTGATTCAACTGTTAGTCTAATCCTAATCAGATTATCATGTTTTTGAGGAATTGTTGCTTAGCTTCTTGCATGAAACTCAGAACCCTAGTTGTGTAGATTCGTTTACTCCATGAATTACAGTTATTTGGTCAGTTTATTTAGATATACATGCCCAGTTAAGAATGTTTCATTATATGTACATTAATGTTGCATTTCAGTTAGCATGTCAGTATTTTGAGCTATTCAGTATTATAAAAATTCCGTTATAATGTGTTACTTACATATTCAGTGGGAGTAGGCTTAACACCGAGTGGACTAGGGTCAGTCACCCTCATAGTCCCAGAACTACGTGCCTATGTAGGTTAAGTCCCATCTGTGGGCATAATATTTAGTGAACATCCAATCATGCCTTTATACCCCTGTCAAGGTATATGAGGTCCTCTTGATAGGGCTTATACATCGGACTCCACATATAACTCTCATGGTTTTATGTCGGTTAATAGTAGCTCCCACAGCCACACTATTTTGCATTGACCAGGTTACCAGTTACAATTTAGTATTCAGTCTCCGCATGTTATGTACTTAGTCATCGCATTCCGTTAACTCATTATTCAGTATATTTCAGTATTTACATTCAATTCAAATTATATCACTGCTCTTATTCCTTTGTTCAGTTATGTATTTATTGTTCAGCTTTATTCTTTCCTTCATGCTTAGTATCTTTCAAGTACTGACGCATACTCTACGCTACATCTTCTCGTGATGTATTTCAGGTCCTAAGCACTTAAATAACGTAAGATCCCTATCTCCAGTTCAGTAGTATCAGTGTTGAGTCCTCATTCTTCAAGGATGATTGACATGTTTTCTATTTATTCTTTCCCTTTAAGTTTCATTTTTGCTAGAGTTAGCTGGAGCATGTCCCATCATCTCTAGTCACTTAAAGACTTGTTTCAGACATAGATAGATTCAGTTTTACCTTAGAGTTTGATCTTTTAGTTCTCATTAAACTCAAAATTTTTATATTCGAGGAGCATTGGGTATTCCCCACCATTTTAGTTTATATCATGTTTTAAGCTTCCGCATAGTATCTTCTAATTTCAGTTTATCTTAGTTTGTATCTGATATACCAGCAGGGTTAGCTTGGGGTCACTCGTGATCCTAAGTCTTGTGGTTACATCAAGGGGGTAGCCTCAGAGAGTGACCAACTTTGTATCAGAGCATTAGGTTCAAGAGACCTAAGATGTCTGAAAAGCCGCACTAAGTATAGTCCCTTTCATGAGTGTGAATCGCACCACACCTATGAGGGGAAGGCTACAAAATGTTTTAGGAAAACCTTGACTTTCTTGTTAGTCTTATCATACGTGGGGATGATCTTATTTCAAACTTGATGTTATGCATTTCAGATCATGCCTCCTCATAGAGCTTATGCAAGGAATGCTAATGCCTGCAACACTGATGCAGTTCCTCCAGTCCCAAACCATGAGGTTTTGAATGCTGAATTTTGGGAAGCCATTCAACATTTTGCACAGAGTGTAGCCAACCAGAACAACGAGCAGGTTCAAGTTCCTGCAAATGCTAGTGGTGGATCAGTGGCAGTTAGGGTCCATGATTTTGTTAGAATAAATCTACCTGAGTTTCTAGGGTAGCAAGTTGATGAGGATCCCAAGAATTTTTAGTGATGAGGTCAAAAGGATCTTTGGAGTAATGCAAGTAACGGGAAATGATAGGCTAGAGTTTGTGTCCAACCATCTCAAGGATGTAGACCACATTATGTTCACTCAATGGAAGGAAAACAAGGGTCAAAATGCAGCTCTTGTGACTTGGGAGTGTTTTACAGAAGCTCATCTGGACAGGTTCTTTCCAAGAAGGTAGAGAAATGATAAAGCTCAGGCGTTCATGAATTTGAGGCAAGGTTCCATGACAATCCAAGAATACAGACTCAAGTTCACCTAGTTCTCCATGTATGCTCCACATATGGTTGCTGATGCCAGGACACTGATGAGTAAGTTCCTTTTTGGAGTACTGGTTTGATGAAGACAGAGTGCATAAATGTTATATTGTTAGAGGACATGAATATCCCTATGCTCATGACTCATTCTCTATAGGTTGAGGGAGATAAGATTAGGGAAGTAGCTAAGAACAACAAAAAGGCTATAACAGGAAATTATGAGTAGTTTCATCAAAAACTGGGTGGTGGAAATCTCTCGCAGTTTCAGCAGAAATCCTCAGCTCTAACACCTTCATCAGCTAGTGCTCCATCCCCCTGGTTTCGACCGGATCATAAATCTAGGGAATGAGGCTCTAAGTCTCAAGGGAGTTTTTCAGGAACTAGAACCTACCCAACTTTCCCGAAGTGTGGTAAGAACCATTCGGGCGAGTGTCTTGCAGGAAAGGATGGATGTTTTAGGTATAGTCAGGCGTGTGATAGGTTGAGATATTGTCCTTTTTCTAAACAGGAACAATGAGGTAATAATAGTAGGGCCCAGTCTACAGCTCCAGTAGCACCACTAGGTTGCTCGACTCAGTAGGGTACTACATCTGGTACAGGTGGCGGTCAGCGCCAGAACAGGTTGTATGCACTCCAAGCTCACCAAGACAAGGAAGATTCTTGTAATGTGGTCACTGGTACGTTACGAAACTTTCACTTAGATGTTTATGCTTCGTTAGATATATGGGCTACTCTTTCCTTTGTAAGTCTGTAAATAGCAGTAAACTTTGTTGTCGGTCTAGAAACTCTCTTAGAACCCTTCTCAATCTCTACTCCAGTCGGTGACCTAGTTATAGCAAGATAGGTATACATAAATTACCTTGTCACAGTCTCTTAAAAAATCACCTCAGATGATCTTGTAGAGATAGAAATGGTAGACTTTTATATCATTCCAGGCATGAATTTTTTACATTTATGTTATTCCTCAGTCGATTGTAGAAGTAGGATCGTTCATTTTAAGTTTCCAAGCGAACCAGTCTTAGAATGGAAGGGTAGTATCTCAGTTCCTATGGGTCGATTCATTTCTTACGCTAAGGCAAAAAAGATGATCTCTAAGTGGTATCTCTATCATCTAGTTCGAGTTAAGGATTAAAGCTCTAAAACCCTAACTCTTGAGTCAGTTCCAGTAGTGAAAGAGTTACCAGAAGTGTTTCCAAAAGAGCTTTTCGGAGTTCCTCCCAAAAGGTAAATCGTCTTCAGAATTTATCTCCTTCTAGATACCCAGCCTATCACTGTTACTCCTGATAGAATTTCTCCAGCTTAACATAAGGAATTCAAGGAGTAGTTGAAAAACCTTCTAGATAAGGGTTCCATTAGACCCAGTATTTTCCCAGGGGAGCACACCTATTGTTTGTGAAAGAGAAAGATGGTTCTTTCAAGATGTGCATTCACTATCGATAGTTGAATAAAGTCACAAAAAAAAGTACCTGATATACCATGATTTTACGGTATTGTTAATACATTTCACTTAAGAGTTGTGTGTGTCTAGGGCCATTTTGTATTAGAATTAATGTTTATTGTGTAATATTTGCAGGAAATACTTAGACGGGGCCGAGAGAGATGACAGTTGAAATTCTACAGAAGGAGGAACCCACGGAGGTGACCTATGGACCGTAGGTCCAGTCACGGTCTGTCGTGGGTAGGCGTGGAGTGATAATCAGGGAACTCTGACCAAGTGTGGAACCACAGAGGCCAGTGACGGAGTGTAGGTCGACCCATGCGCCGTCCTGTATATCCGTCTATGAGATCAGAGATTTGGAGTTCCAGCACCTGATGAAAAGTTCTAAGTGTAGAGCCACGAAAGGGGACCCACAGACCGTAGGTCAACCTACGGTTCATACTACACACCCATCGTTTGTATCTGAAAGTTGAAGGTTCTAGCCTCTGTTAAAAAGTTCTATGTGTCAAGCTACAGAAATGACCTATAGACTGTAAATCTACCCACGGTCTGTAGGTCAGTCCGTCGATCGAAGTCGCGTGCAACAATTTGATCTCCTTATTTCTTTTCCTTTTTGTTTAGGACAAGTTTTTCTATAAATAGGGTCTGTAAACCTAGTTTTTGGGGGTTAGACATTATTATTTACTTTCTATTCTTGGTATTTTCTTGGGAATTAACTTGCAAACTTTACCAATTTGATTTCAGGATTTTGGTTAATAATGATTTTAGCATTGAATTTTAATTGGAGATTACGGGTTTCTTCTACTCCATACGTATGTTCATGAATTCTTTTTCTAAAAATATGAATTATGTTCTTCCAAGCATGAGTAACTAAATCCACAACTAGGGTTGTGCGAACCATGATTGATTAACAACGTATGAAAAATAACTAAGTAATTCTTGAATAGTGTTGATGCATGCATTGGTAATTCTTTCCATTAGAAGTCTTTTTAACGAGTGCACGCGTTAGAACTCAGCTTGTTGCTACTTGCTGGACCAAAGAGGTAGTTAATAAGACAAGAATTATCAACAGAGATTTAGTGTGATACTATCTAATAGTCTAATGTCAATTGGTGCGAGGGTGAAATCTAAGCCATACATTGATGTGATCTCTAATTTGAGGTAAAGGTAAGGGTTAGTAAATTACACACACGTAGCCAGACCAAGGTGTGAAGTGAAATTCCCTACTTGGTGGACCAAGCACTTAGGGATACATATCTTACAACTTTGCATGTGATACACTGGGAAAAGATTAATATTATTAGGATTACCGTGTTATGAGATTATGGGGAATACATATACCTTAGTTTATCTCTCTCATTGATAACAACAAAGTTTCAATCCTGCTCACTTGTTACATAACAACAATAAAGTATTTGTCCCCCCCCCCATTTACTTACTTCTCTCGGAAATAAGTTGATTAAACAAATATAATAGTTAGTTAAGTTTAAGTCTATACCATATTCCTCGTGGGATAGACTCCAACCTACTAGTTGCGTTCTTTATTTGACAACGATCACTTATACTTCTTTAGGGAGGTGTAATTTGAGTATATCAAAATTTGGCGCCGCTACCGGGGAATAAGTCTTTTATATTAAGTTTAACTACATTATTGAACTTTAGTCAATTATTTCCTAATTATATGATTTCTTCTGTTTTTGTTTCCCTCAGGTTTCTACTCTAGTGTATGCCAAGTACACGGAGTCTAGGCAAACCATTGACTTCATGTGATCCAGAGTTGAGAAAAACTTTGAGAAAGATGAATAATCAAGGGGTCCAAAATAATACAGTCATAGATGAGACTGAGGAACAAGTTAATAATGAAAATGTTCAGGTTCAGGGTGGGAATCTACTTAGAGATGCATTGAGGGTACATAATCCACCAGAACCAATGTTGTGTGATAACTACAGGGTAAACTTCAATACCATTGAATCCGAAGGACCTATTGTACTACATCCTCTACCTTCGGGGCAAACATTCATGGTGATTAGTAGTCTGATGCGATTGCTTACAGTGAGGGGTTTGTTCTCTGGTATGGCATCGGAGGATCTGCATAGGCATATGGCCAAGTTCAGGAGTGTTTGTAAGAGTTGTATGGGTCGACCATAATTAGACATATATGTCATAGGGTTGAGAGTATTCCCTCTATCATTGACTGGTGATGTAGCAACGCCCAAGGTTCTAACTCGGATAATTGGTGCCAAGGGAAAGAAAACCAAGGTCAGAATTATGGCAACTATAATAGATGGGGTCAATATTACCGGGATGGGAAGTACAATCGCGACAACAACTACAACTGGAACAACTATGGCAACAAAAATGATAGGGTTCGGCCTTGAGCTCCTTCTGCAAATTAGGAATTTGTCAATAGGGAAGTTGGGGGTAGTATGTCAAGGATTGAGGATCTGATGCAGAAGATGATGAAGAGGTTTGATTTGACTGATGAGAATGTGAAAGAGATGCAGAATGACCTGTTCTGTATTGGTAAAAAACTTGATGCCCATTCAGTGTCGATCAAGCAACTTGAGCAGCAGATGAATTAGTTGTCCACTAAAATAAGCCCACGTCAGCCTAGCAAACTTCTTAGAAACACCATAAAAAATTCAAAGAATGATGGGAATTGTATGGCAGTCACTACTCGAGGGGGGTAAACATACTCTTGATCCACTTATGTCGCCTGAGGTTGAAATTATGGCTGAATAAGATGATGATGAGAATGAGGTTACTGGAAAGTCCAAGAATGCTTCAGAGAAGGAAGTGCAGATAACCCAAGAAGTTGTTCATATGCCTAGACCTCCACCTCCATTACCACAGAGGTTGGTAAACAAGAATGAAGAAGGAAAATACCGTAGATTTATCACTATGTTGAAATAACTTTCCATCAATACTCCATTGATAGAAGCCTTGGAACAAATGCCTGGGTATGTGAAGTTCATGAAAGACATGGTAACTAAGAAGAGGGCCATTAGTTTTGAAGATGATGATAGGTTGCAACATTGTAGTACTATTTCTATGAGGTCACTTCTGGAGAAGAAGGAGGATCCTGGTGCTTTCACTATTCCATGTACCATCAAGGTGTTGAATTTTGCTAAGGCGTTGTGTAATTTGGGTGCTATTATTAATCTGATGCCATTGTCTATTTACTAGATGTTGGGTTTAGGGGCTCCAAAACCAACTGCGATGCGACTGCTCATGGCCGATAGAACTGTGGAAAGGCCCATTTGTGTTCTCCGAGATGTAGTGGTGAAAGTGGAGTCGTTTATCTTTCCGGTGGATTTTGTGATACTTGATTGTGAGGTTGATTTTGAGGTTCCTATCATTCTTGGGAGACCATTCCTTGCTACTGGCGCGTCTTGGTTGATATGGAAAAAGGGCAGATGAAGTTCCGATTGAATAGTGATGAGGTAACATTTAATATATGTAGGTCCATGAATCAAGAAAGTGATCTCAAGTCGGTGTCAGTTTTGAATCATATTGTGGAGTGAGGTTTTGATGTTTCGATTGAAGAAAGGTTGGGTGTTGATTCGCTGGCGGCGGTAATGATGAATTTTGAGGGTGATGGTATTGAAGACTATGAAGAATTGGTCACCGCACTTGATAGGTTTGAATTCCGGTCCAAACCAAGGAAATTGGAGTTAGATATGAAGAATCGCGAATCACCACACACAAAACCGTCTTTTGAAGAGGCTCTGAAATTGGTGCTTAAGGCTCTACCATCACATTTGAGGTATGTATTCTTGGGGAGAGATGGTACTTTAACGGTCATCATTGCGGCAGATTTGAATGTGGTACAAGTTGAGGCATTGGTTTCTCTGTTGAGGAGGTTCAAATGAGCTATTAGGTGGACGATTACAGACATTATTGGGATTCCTACTCACATTTGTTCTCATAAAATCAAACTTATGCTGGATCACAAGCCTAGTATTAAGCACCAAAGGAGACTAAATCCGCCTATGTAAGAGGTAGTGAAAAAGGAAATCATCAAGTGGTTGGATGCTGGAGTTATTTATCCCATTGCAGCTAGTAGTTGGATTATCCTATTCAGGTGGGATTACTGTGGTATCTAATGTGAAAAATGAGCTTGTTATGATGCGGCCAGCTACTGGATGGAGAGTATGCATGGACTACCAAAAATTAAATGCTTGGCCAGAAAAAGATCACTTCCCTATGTCGTTCATGGATCAGATATTGGACCCCCTTGCTGGTAAGGGTTGGTATTGCTCCGGAAGACCAATAGAAGACTACCTTCACTTGCCCTTATGGGACTTTCACCTTCAAACAAATGCCATTTAGGTTGTGTAATGCTCCAGCGACGTTCAAGCTTTGCACGATGTCGATATTTTCTGATATGGTGGAGGACAATATTGAGGCATTTATGGATGATTTCTTCGTGGTAGGTAACTCATTTGATGGTTGTTTGGATCATTTGGTAGAGGTACTTAAACAGTGTGAAGAGTGCAATCTTGTGGTCAATTGGGAAAAGTGTCACTTCATGTTGAAAGAAGGGATAGTTCTTGGGCATCAGATTTCTGAGAAGGGTATTGAGGTTGATAGAGCGAAAGTTGAGGTAATAGAAAAGCTTTCACCACCTATATCTGTTAAAGGTGTTAGAAGTTTTCTTGGGCATGCAGGTTTTTATAGGAGGTTTAACAAAGATTTCTCAAAAATTGCAAACCCATTGTGCAAATTGCTCAAAAAGGAGTCTAAGTTTGATTTTGATGATGCTTGTCTGAGAGCATTTGGACAGTTGAAATCGAAGCTAGTTTCTGCACCTATCATTATTTCACTAAATTGGGGGCAGTCGTTTGAAGTGATGTGTGATGCGAGTGGCATAGCACTTGGTGTTGTATTGGGACAGAGGTGGGAGAAGATTCTTCATCATATTTAATATGCCAGCAAAGCTCTAAATGTTGATCAAAAGAACTATACAATGACTAAACATGAACTGCTAGTTGTGGTTTTCGCATTGGAGAAATAACAATCCTATTTGCCTCGAACTAAGGTCATAGTGCATACTGACCATTTCGCATTGAGGTATTGATGGCTACCAAGGATGAAAAACTGAGGTTAATTAGATGGGTGTTATTGTTGCAAGAGTTTGATTTTGAGGTGAAAGATATTAAGGGGACCAAAAATCAAGTTGCCGATCACTTGTCTAGATTAGAGTAAGAAACTATTCTCAAGCTAAGAGATGGAGCTGAAATTAATGATGCTTTTCTAGATGAACATGTATTGGTTGCTTCTCATGTCCTGATTCCTTGGTTCGCAGAGTTTGCTAACTACTTGGCAAGTGATCTGGTTCCATTGGATTTGTCTTTTCACCAAAGGAAAAAGTTTATATATGATGTAAAGAAGTTCTTTTGGGATGAGCCTTACTTGTTCTGTATTTGTGCTAATGGGATTATTCGTCGTTGTGTGCCTGAGGTTGAGATGATGAATATACTAGAGGCGTGTCATTCATCGCCTGTTAATGGGCATCATAGTGGTATTCGGACTGCGCATAAAATCTTGCAGTTTGGGTATTACTGGCCTACCATCCGCCAAGATGCTCATGATTTTGCATGTCTTGTGATCATTACAAAAGAGAAGGAGGAATTTCAAAGAGGCAAGAACTTCACATGAATTCGATATTGGTGATTGAGTTGTTTGATGTATGGGGCATTGATTTTATGGGTGCATTTGTGAGTTCACATGTGATAAAGTATATTCTTGGTGCGGTTGATTATGTGTCAAAGTGGGTGGAAGCAATTGTGCATTCAAACAATGAAGGTAAAAGTGTCAGCGCATTATTGAAAAAGAGTTTCTTCTCCAGATTTGGTACACCTAGGGTGATTATCAGCGATGGAGGTTCCCACTTCTGTAATAAGTTGTTCAAGGCATTGCTAAAGAAATATGGAGTCTTCCACAATGTAGCCCCTTCTTACGATCCGCAGTCTAGTGGGCAAGTTGAAGTATCCAACAAAGAGATAAAACAAATCCTTACTAAGATTGTGAATACAAATACAACTTATTGGTCAAGGAGGCTTGATGATGCTTTATGGGCCTATCGCACCGCATTCGAGACTCCTATAGGTATGTCCACCTACCAACTTGTATATGGGAAGTCTTACCATTTGTATGTAGAACTAGAGCATAAGGCTATGTGGGCAATAAAGAAGTTGAATTTGGATTGGGGCACCGCATCGAGTCAAATAGTGAATGACATGAATGAGCTTGACGAGTTTCTCCTGAAAGCTTACCAAAGTTCAGCCTTGTAGAAGGAGAAGATGAACAAGCATCATGATCAAAATATTGAAAAGCGTGAATTTGTTGTGGGTGATCTAGTGCTTCTATTCAACTCAAGGCTGAGCTTGTTTCCTGGCAAGCTCAACCCTAAGTGGGCCGGGCCATTCATAGTCACTTAAGTGTTCCCACATGGAGTGGTCGAGCTCGAGAACAAGGAGGGAACGAGGTTCAAGGTGAATGGGCAAAGGATCAGGGTCTACATGGGAAAATAAGAGAGTGTGCAAGAAGTGGTTGAGGCCTACTACCTTGATGAAGTCTGAGTAATCAAGGGGCCTGTGTTGTGTCGCGACGTTAAATCAAGTGTTGCATAGGAGGCAACCCAAGATATACAATCTAGCCAACTTTAGGTTTTTCTTTCGTTATATGAGTTTTGTTCTTTTATTTTAATTTATGTAATTCTTTAGTTGGTATTTTATTTTTATTTTAGTGTTGGCTAGATATAGAATATGGTCTGTGTCTAAAAAGTTTCGAGAAAATGTATAAAGAAAGACCTCATGGTTGTTATATATGCAGGGATGAACAGCTGAATCTGCAGAAAACAGGTTGTGCAGAGGTCTACGGATCCCATCGACAGTCTCTGCGTCCATCCACGGATCATGAATTGTGTCCGTAGATCCCCAGGTAAGTCCTCAAATTTTCTAACTGTAAGAGTGCCCTACAGACTGGACCTACGATCTTAGGTCGACCCACGACCCGTAGACGTGGTCTCATGGGCCCAGAATCTAGGGTTTGCCCGACCCGACCCAGACACCTTATAAAATAAAATTGTTTATGTTTTATTCATCACCCACATTCAAAAATCTCTCCCAACCATTACTCAACCTTTCCTCTCCCAAAATCAATCCATTTAACTCCCAAATTTCACAGATCACTCCCCATTCACTTCCTCTAATTCCCATATCACTCTTCCCTCTTCTGAATCCTCATCTCCACTTCCCCAGCTATTCCATTGTCCAGGTTTGATGTCAAATGTCTTGCAAAAAGGTCGAGAAGTTCATTGTATCGCACACTCACCAATATTGAATACTTGTAAGGTATGTTGATTTCTCGTGAATTTTGAAATTGTTCATAGTTTCCTTTTGAAATCACAACAATGCACTTGACCTTGGGTTGTTAATGTTGTTATAGTATGTTGAATAGTATGCGAAAATAACCATTGGTATGATGGTAAGTGAGTGTGTAATCTGTTAAAACTAATTGAATAAGAGGAAAAGGTCTAAATGCAGGTTTTGATTTAGGGTTCCTAGTTCGTATGTTGAAAGTTAAAATTGTAAATAATCGGAACCCTAAGGATTACAAACTACAACATATTGGTTTGAAATACATGATTAGACTTAGGTTGATGGTTTAATTTGTTGCAAAATTGGGTACAAAATGAGGCCTGTCTGATACCTGGCACAGACCTGACCCATGAGACCCCATCAACGGACCGTAGGTCAGGTCCGTGGGTCTGTTACACAGGAAAAATCCACCAAGTGTGGAACCACGGAGGTGGACTACGGTCCATCGTTCCATCTACAGACCATTCTGCACATCCGTGGTTCCCATCAGAGTCCCAACTTCTAGGACTTCAGACCTACAGAAAAGATCCATGGGCCCTAGGTCCATCCACGGACAGTAGGTACCCAACGTTGGTGGTCACTGCTGCTAAAGTCAAATTATTTTTGTTTTGGTTCATTCTTTGGTCTAAATTTTTTTTTTTGACTAAGTTATTGTTTTTTTTTTGTACTAACTAAGCCTCCACATGTACCATGGCTCCAAAGAAAGCTCCAACTTACACCGCGAGGGTAAAGTCAAAATCTGTGGCTCTCTCTTATCGGTTGATCGATGAGGATACAGATGCGGAGACTGACCCCGCATATGTCCCACCTACTACTAGGACATGCCCCACTGTGCCACATACTACATGGAATCAAACCCGGCAGGGGATTTCTGACGTGGTCTCTGCCGTCCAGTCTGATGAGGGGGTACACCTATTAGTTCACCGGATGTCTCTGAGTCTGCTTCTGCTTCTGGGTTTGGCTCCGGCTCCGCATTCGGCTCTAGTTCTAATGGCACCAACGCGTTATCCTATAATGTTGATAGTGCAGGTGATATTTTATTGCTTCCAAACACTGATCCTGCTCCAGTAGCTGAAGATCCCAATAGATGGTGTGTAAGCGGTAAGTTCCAGATATACTAAGACTCTAGAATGTTGAATGAGAAGTAGAATATGGCTTGACTGGTCACCGAGGAGCGTCGGGTTCTGACATGCAACCTCCACACCAGACCCACCATCTACGATCTATTCCAGAGGCACATGTGTCAGTGGATGGCCCGTAGCCCTGGGTCATTCAGTGATGAGATCGTCAGGGAGTTCTATGCATCCTACGCAGCCACCATCAGAGGTTCGATTGACAGACAGGCCAAGCCCGCCGCCCCGGCTCCACTTACGACTACACTAGTTCATATGTATTTAGTTGATATATTATAGACCACTCTTCGCAGGTTCCTCTACTGTCCAGGACACACTCTGACAATCAACACAGCCAAGTTTGATTATCATTAGGACATAGTTAGGAGCGGGGCATTTTAGAGGAATGTCAAACATAGGGAATCCCTTTTATGCTGGTTAGCCCATCATCTTGCTACAGACGGAGAGCACACCGAGTAGGTCAGCACCCTGAGTGTGGGTATCAAGAAGGCCACCCTGACTTTTGTTGCCAAATTCTTCTCGTTGTTGGTGCAGAACCAGGTATCTCCAACTCAAGCAGACAGTATACTCACATGGAACCGCACAGTTACGGTTTCAGCCTTAGTTGCAGGGTTGGAGATGGACTTTGCCCACATGCTGATTGTGGAGATACACGAGAAAGCCTTCAAGGACCCCACCCCCTTACCTTTCCCATGCCTCATTTTCCAGCTATGCAGGGATGCTGGCATACCGGTTTGGCTCTGTGACAAGCTGCTGCAGGCAACCAAGACTCTGGATATCAGCCTAATTTGGGATAACGCCAATGTAGCTACACCGCACAGAGCGCCGCAGGTTGAGGTGCCACCAATAGGAGAGGACTTAGTAGCAGATGTGGAGCAGATGCAGGGTGAGGAGCCTGCCCTTCCAGCCACTACTGAGGATGCCCCATCTTTACATCCTCTGGCCTTCAGTCAGGCCGCTATCTCCTCCAGAGCCACCCCTTACTTAAGTTCAGTCACAGTGCCTCTAGCCTGTGTCCAGAAGTTGCAGGCCTAGATGGCTACACTACTTCATCTTGTGAGGCCTTGGATGCAATATGCGATAGAGGAATTCAAGGCTAGGATTGAGCAGTGAGTGGAGCGCATAATGGACCACAAGGTCCATGCCGTTCCTAAGCGCCTGCATACCTTTGAGTTGAGATTCCTAGAAAGGACGACCCCAACTGATGATGTAACCACTCTCCGAAAGGAAATAAAGAGCCTTTGTGCTGATATCAGTGGAATTCTTGCTCCACCAGAGACTGAACCTGAGTCCGCTTCCTCGGCACCGGTTGATGATATGGTGTTGAGTACATTATTTGGAGATGAGATGCCGCCGCCTGATTCTTCCCGTACTATTGGGAAACATCCCCGCTCTCATTGCATTTCTGATGACATTGAGGCTAGGAGAGTTTGCAAGAGGGAGCGCCAAGAGACCATAGTGGCTCAGAGGGCATCCATCGTTGATGAGGAGTTGCGGCAGCAGAGGTCTATGGAGATTTGTGTTGATCCTCTAGCAGCGTGAGCACTATTGATGGTGCACTACTAAGGGTGACCCGATTGTTGATCCAGCGTGCTCCGACAAACCAGACCCTCCCGCTTGTTGAGAGTTCTTCGGTGCATATTGATTGAATGACATTATCAAAGATACAACTTCCAATCCAAGTGTCAATGGTCATTTAATAGTAATAAAACCCAACCAAGGGTTGGGGTGGAGTACCAAGGGAGCGGTTTCTGAAAATTAAGAGTTAAGCGCGAATAAGATAGAGTTAACCATAGAGAAAAATATTATTGAGTAAAAACATGATAAATTAAGGGGTTGACACGAATGTCAATTATAAATGGGGGGGGGGGGGGTTTGTATTCAATTAATGAACGAAAACAGTGAAAACAAAAAGATGTGAATATAGGCAGATGGGATTCTTGGGATGTGATAGGAATATGGGATAAACTACACAATCGGGTAAATGCTATTGATAGTCAATTGCTGAACATTTGTAACTAGGATAGACTTTAGTAGAGGTAAATTCTCTCTCGAGCAACTTACCTTGAATCAACTCGATTTCTCTCAAACATCAAATTGCCGCTTTTTAGCACAGCCTCCGCCTTAGCCCATTCACACACTCAAGCTGAATGTGTGGGAAAAGGCCTAGGATTCACTCTCTCGAGCTGAACCCGCGACGACCCAATAACCACCGGCTATCGATTTAGTAGTCTTAGTATTAAAACCTCTCTCTCGAGCAAGCCAAAAACACTAAGATGAAATCATATTTGCAATTACAAACCCATTAAGTTCAAACACAACTACTAAAAGAAATCACATTTAAACAACAAATAGACTAACCATAAGCAAATACCCAACAGGAAATTTAACCTATATTAAGAAATTCACATCCCAAGAATTGGGGTTTTAGCTAAACATAGAAAAAAGAAAAAAAATAATACCGAATCGAAGTAACATCAACTGGGTACGATTTATATTCACTTCAATCGAGTCAAAGATGAAAATTTTTCAACACCCACTTCCAATTTCTTCAACTGGAAGTCTTCCAATCTACAAAAGCTAAGAACAAGGTCTCTCTACTTGAAACATAGAATTATAAAATGTTGTATCTGAAAATGCATACTAAGATAAAAATTCAACTAGTATTTATAGTTGTCAAAAATGTGTTGCGAAGGATCACTCGGCGCAGTTAGTCGGGGTCGCCGATGCACTCGGCAACCCGCCTTTTGGTCTGCTTCATCGCCTTTCAGCATCTTCGCATTGTGGATTATTCGGGAGATATAGTACTGCTTCGTGGAACTGTTCAGTGACACTCCGACTACTTCTTTTCATCTCCGACTTGATCATTTCCTTCAGAGCTCAGCACACTGGAACTTTGGGAGAGGTTAAGGCCTTCGGCGACTCGCCAAATGCATTAGGCTATCTTCAAGCCTTCTTTTCTTCATCTTTTCAGCCATTTTGTTCCTTTTTGCCAAGTAGTGTATATGCCTTGCCTCAAACTCCAAATACTTGAAATTAAGGATTTACATCAGCTATTGAGACAAAATATGCATTTGAGGACACTAATTCTATTAAAATGAAGCCCTAAATGAGTCCAAATTGTGGACTCATAAACACAAGAAACTTAAACTTTTGCTTGTCCTCAAGTGAAACTCAAGTTCGACAGTTCAAAAAGGATGCCTCGAACAGTGCTACATAAGACTCAATCATGAATGCACACATAAGACTCAATTTACTCATGCGATGATCAAATGTGCACTCAAAGTTTCAAGTTGTGACACACCACAATCAAAGAATCTCAAGCTCGCCATACTTTCTTCAAATTTAAGTTCAAGCTCAACTGAAGTGTTCAAATGACCTCGCAGAAAGAATGATTCCATATTCACACACAATGGTTCAACAATTTAACGTTCTGGAATAAAATGCAATGCTCACCCTCACAAAGACGAACACGATGCATGCTTTCACATATAGGTTTGCCCGTATTTTCTAATAGACAATTGTTTCAGCTCACTCAAGATCAAAAAGGTCTTTTCAGGGCTTGTAATAGGGTTGAGTGCAAAGGAATAGTCATTTAGGCTTATTGAATTTCATCCTCATGAAATGTGGTGCTCACAACACTTCCTTTCCTCTTCTTTCATCATTTTCTTTAGTGCTCATAAGTCATCCCGTTATTCACTTTCCATGGATTGTTCGGAAACCCCATTTCTTTTGTGCTTTATTCCACAACTTTTTCATTCTTTTTCTTTTTCTTTCTTTTCTTTCCCTTATTTTTTTTATATGGAGGGGTTCCATTTTTATCAAAATCATGGGCTAAAGGAGACTTTTCTTGTACTTCTTGACTTGCCTTCTCTTTCACACCCCCAACTTAGGCTTTTGGCCTAAGTTGGCTATTCAATCAACCAAAAATCAATAGGATTATAGGTAGTGGATTAAGGGAGGTCATGTTTTCATCAAGTTTCTTCCGAAGAAAGGTAACACTCAAGGGGTGTTCAAAAGAGGTTCACAAAGTCATAAGGTAGGCCACAAAAGATGTATATGTCAAATTGGCTCACACTCTTCGAAGTTGCTTAAGATCATATCAAGAGATAGCCCTACTTAGTTGACCGGACCAACGGGGAAAATTCTAGGTGTTATCATGCAAGGTTCACAGTAAGCTCATCACACAACACATTGACACCAAGGTAAAACAAGACTCCACACTTTTGCTAGTGTGCAACGATCATCACAAGAGACTCGATTCGATAATTAGCTAGTCACAATGAGATGCAAAGAGTTCACATATTGTCTATGAAACTTCATTTGGCATCATCGTAGCCGCACATTCATGCTTGTTCAATTATGAGCACTATTCAAGTCATCGGTATTGATCAAAACCAATACTCGAATTTGCAAAAGAACAACCACATTCAACACATACAAGAGGTGGCAATTTTTTTTTGAAAGGGTCAAAAATTATTTTCAATTAAAAGCAAGGAGCTACAAGCTCAAACCTTCAACAAAAGCAGTGTAACACAAATTTAGCTCAAGGCCTAAATAGATAAACAAAATAGATATGCACGAAGGTGGGCCTCACCCCACCACATATGAAAAACATTTGTCCTCAAATGCAAATAAAAATTATCCAATAGTGAAATAAAGCAAAACAGAGATGAAGGTAAAGAGGGGATCCTGTCTACGCAGTCACTCAATCTGTCTAGGCATCAGTGCCCGGTGCATCAGTCTGGACTCGGGCCTCTCTACCCGGAGTCACCTCAGAAGGACTAGTAGTACCAGATCCACTAGGAGCTGCTATGGATGTATCTGTCAAAGAAGCCTTCACAACAACATCTACCATGGCCTCCTCTGTCTCAATAAGGCCCTCATAACCTTTCCTTTATATCTGGATGGAGGTTCTTGTCTGCCCTTCTTTGGAGGATTTTATCCCCTTTTATTTACAGTGATACCATGTACTCTTTTCTGGGGTGGCATGTCTACATTTGTTCGTACTATATTTGCAAAATATCGGGAAAAAGTTAAAAACAACTCAATCAAATTCACAGAAAAACAGTTGCAGACAGACTCACCAAACAGGCCGACGAGTCGCCGAATCACTTTGGCGAGCAAGATCGGGCTCACCGAAAGGAGTGGATCTAAAATTCTAGCAAGGTGGCAATGAGGAGGACCTTTCGGCGAATTGTCGACAGGTTTTGGCGAGCAAGGGCTAGCCCGCTGAAAGTTACAGTGCAAAAATGGCTCAATGGTGCAGACAAAGGGCGATCCAGAAGTCTTTCAGTGAGTCGCCGAGTTCCTTCGGCGACCTTAGGCTTCTTGCTGATAGTTATAGAGTCCAACAATAAATTAAGCATGAAATTAAAGGCGAGATGGGTATTTGCAACTACAATCCCATTAAGTTCAAACACAACTACTAAACAAAATCACATTTAAACAACAAATAGACTAACAATAAGCAATACCCAATAGGAAAGTTAACCCATATTCACAAAATCACACCCCATGAATTGGGATTTTAGCTAGACATAGAGAAAAAGAAAGAAAATGATACCAAATCGAAGTAACATCAACTAGGTATGATTTATATTCACTTTAATCGAGTCTAAGATGAAAAATCTTCAATAACCACTTCCAATTTCTTGGAATTGGAAGTCTTCAAATCTTCAAAAGCTAAGAACAAGGTCTCTCTACTTGGAATTTAGAAAAATAAAATATTGTATCTGTAATAACATACGAAGATAAAAATTCAACTAGTAATTATAGTTGTCAAAAAATGTGTTGCGAAGGATCACTTGGCGTAGTTAGTCGAGGTCGCCGATGCACTCGGCGACCCGCCCTTTGGTCTGCTTCATCACCTTTCAGCTCTTGCCTTCAACATCTTCACGTTCTAGATCATTGGACGATATAGTACTTGTTTCGCAGAACTATTCTGCGACACGCCAACTGCTCATTTTCATCGCCAACTTGATATTTTCCTTCAGGGCTCAGCACACTGGAACTTTGGGTGAGGTTAAGGCTTTCGGCGACTCACCGGTGGCATTAGGAGATCCTCTATCCTTCTTTTCTTCGTCTTTTCAGCCGTTTTGTTCCTTTTTGCCAAGTAGCGTCTATCCCTTGCTTCAAACTCCAAATACCTGAAAATAAGGATTTATATCAGTTATTGAGATAAAATATGCATTTAAGGACACTAATTCTATTAAAATGAAGCCCTAAATAAATCCAAATCGTGGACTCAACACATATGCGCCACATGTTTGCTTCAACCAATCATTTCTCTTTTACTTTTTGTGCATTGGGGACAATCACACTCTATTTTGTTGGGGTGGGGTAAATGGAGTTTGAGTGATAGGGTGAAGTGTGAGTAACCCAACTCATAATCCTCTGTTGGGGTTTTCTTGCATGTGTTCTATTCCCCCAAGAGACTATTTTTAATTCTGTTGAACCAGCATGTTAGGAATGTATGTGTAGGAGTTAGTAGAAAAATGAAAGCATGATGGCATAAAAAGCATAAAAAATTTGATCCATGTCCAAAAATATTGACATGTGCTAGATCGATAGTCTTGATGAGTTGAATGTGTTGGATCTCAATGTGACATGATAAGGAACTGATTTGACCTCTTGTCTTAAGCTAAAACTTGAAATGGGTAATATGATAATCTGATAAAGAAACAACGTGCGAATACTGTGTAAGAAAAGTTGAATAGTTAGACAGTTTGTGCCAATCTAGAACTTGCCCTGTTGGTCCTGCTAGGATGATCTAGGCTAGAAGTTAGGAAGTAATCATAGGCCAAAGTTCAAATTAGTCCACTTAAGCCTAAAATGATCTAACCAAATGAAATCATTATTCCCTTTTGATCCAAATATTTCCGCCTTAAATAGACCATTTATTTTTATTTACCTAACTCACCTTTCCTTAGAACATTGTCTTGTCCCTGATCCTTCCTTGGACATATGCACCTTGCCATAGACCAAAAGCCTAAGTTGAGGGAGGTTAAGCCTAAAGTTACCTTGATTTTGGCCTTGGTCGGACATCAGACATTGTGCACCTCAACAAATGCAAAATCCATAAGTTGAGGGTGGCTATGAAAGGGGAAACTGAAAGAAAAAAAGATGTGCGAAAAGATTTTTGTGTTGAAAAGAGTAGAGGAAAAGGTAAAAGAGGATGTGACAATGTGCAAAACCAGCAAAAAGATGATAAATAAAAGTGTTGATAGGAAGAAAGAAAATTAAAGTGAAAAAAAAAGAAGAAAGTAAAAAAATAAGAGTCAAAAAGTCAAAAGTCACATCCATGTTGAAAAGAGTTAAGGGAAAGAAAGTAAAATGAAAGGATGCCAAATATAGGTCAAGGAAGAGGTAAAAAGCCAATGAAATGTCAAGGAGAGCAGAAAGTCGCTAAAAAGTACCCAAATGTACCACACCTGACCTTGAGCCTACGTTAAAAGCAAAGATAGTCCTATAGTGATCCTAGCAACTAATTTGGAGAGTCTAAGTAGCGAAAACAAGGGAAATCATATGGTATTAAGCACTAATTGTACTTGAATTCACTTCTGAGCGTGAGTGTTGAATGAATCCTAAAACTCAAAAATTCATATTTTCTTTGTGAAAAGGATTTCATTTGAAGTGAGGGCACTCGTTACATTGTCGGAAAGTTGGTACCTTGGTGATTGGGAAAAGTGTATGTTGGGGTGTCTATTGGTCGATCTTTGTCATATTTTGATCCGCATGAGTTAGCTTGTTGAGTCTAAGAGAAAGATCTGCACTAAGAAAATGGAATGGATTGAACTAACCATGTGATTGCTTGAGTTTGAATGTCTGCTTCTACACAAGTGTCGTTTAGAGTCTTAGTGCGTCGTTTCAGGAGAAACAACGAGTTTAAGTTGATGGTGTTGATATACCGTGAGTTTACAGTATTTTAAATATATTTCACTTAAGAGTTGTGTGTGTCTAGGGCCATTTTATATTAGAATTAATATTTATTGTGTTATATTTGCAGGAAATAGGATTGAACAAGGTCGAGAGAGATGACAACTTAAATTCTGCCGAAGGATCCATCCACGGAGGTGACCTATGGACTGTAGGTCCAGTCATGGTCCTTCGTGGGTAAGCATGGATTGATCATTAGGGAAGTGTGACCAAATCTGGAACCACAAAGGCCAGTGACGGAGCATAGGTTGACCTACGAGACGTCCCGCACATCAGTCGAAGAGATCAGATATTTGGAGTTCAAGTACCTGATGAAAAGTTCCAAGTGTGGAGCCACGGAAGGGGACCCACGGATCGTTGGTCAACCTATGATCCGTACTGCACACCCGTCATTTGTATCTGAAAGTTGAAGGTTCCAGTCTCTTTGGAAAAGTTCTAAGTGTCAAGCTACAGAAAGGACCTACGGACCGTAGGTCTAACCATGGTCTGCAAGTCAATCACATAGATCGAAGCCATGTCCAGCAGTTTTATTTCCTTATTTCGTTTACTTTTTGCTTAGGACAAGTTTTTTTAATAAATAGTGTATGTGAACCTCGATTTTAGGGGTTAGAAATTATTGTTTACTTTTAGTTCTTTGTATTTTCTTGGGAATTAGCTTGCAAACTTTAGCAATTTGATTTCCGGATTTCGTTTTATAAATATTTTGAATTTGAATTTCAATTGGATATTATGGTTTCCTTCTACTCATTACGTAATTTCATGAATTCTTCTTCTAAAAATATGAATTCTATTCTTCCAAGCATGAGTAACTAAATTCACAACTTGCGTTAAGGGAACCATGACTGATTAACAACGTATGAATAATAACTAAGTAATTCTTGAATAGTGTTGATGCATGCATTGGTAATTCTTTTGCTTAGAAGTCTTTTTAACGAGTGCACGTGTTAGAACTCTCCTTGTTGCTACTAGTCGGACCAAGGAGGTAGTAAATAAGAAAAGAGTTATCAACATATAATTAGTGTGATACTATATAATAGTCTATTGTCAATTGGTGCGAGGGTGAAAACTAAGCCATACATTGATGTGATGTCTAATCTGAGGTAAAGGTAAGGGTTAGTAAATTATACACACGTAGCCGAACCAAGGTGCGGAGTGAAATTCCCTATTTAGCGGACCAAGCACTTAGGGTTACATATCTTATGACTTTGCATGTGATACACTAGGAAATGATTACTATTATTAGGATTACCACATTATGAGCTTATGGGGAACACATATACCCTAGTTTCTCTCTCTCATTGATAACAACAAAGTTTGAATCCTTCTCATTTGTTACTTGACAACAATCAAGTATTTGTTTCACAACCCCCCCCCCCACCTTTACTTATACCCTATCCCCAGGATTGATGACATGTTTGACCAATTTAAGGATGCTAGTCATTTCTTGAAGATAGACCTCAGATCCAGTTATAATCATCTCAGAGTCAGAGATATTAACATCCCCAAAACAACCTTCAGAACTCAGTATAGTCATGATGATTTCTAGTTATGTTATTCAGCCTAACCAATGCTCATGTAGCTTTCATGAAATTGATGAACAGGGTGTTCAAGTAATATTTCGACTTGTTCATTATCATCTTTATTGATGATATCCTCATTTACTCTAGGAATGAGAAAGAGCATGCGACTCATTTGAAGGTTGACCTGCAAACTCTCAAAGATTGCCAGTTACTCGCTAAGTTTAGCAAATGTGAGTTTTGGTTACAATCAGTTTCTTTTCTTGGGCATATAGTATCTAGCGATGGGATTTGAGTGGATTCTCAAAAAATAAAGGCGGTGAAGAAATGGCCAACACCTACCTCTCCTACTGATATCAGAAGTTCTTGGGTTTAGGTGGTTATTACAGAGGGTCCGTGGAAGGATTTTCATCCATAGCTTCTCCATTGAATTAGTTAACTCAGAAAAAGGTTAAGTTTTAGTGGTTAGACGAATGTGAGAATAGCTTCGTAGAAAAATAGGTTGTCTATAGATCCTATTTTGTTTCTACCAGAGGGCTCATACGGTTATGTGATCTATTGTGATGCATCTAGAGTTGGCCTAGGTTGCGTGTTGATGCAGCGAGGTAAGGTTATATCTTATGGTTCTAGACAACTTAAGGTGCATGAGAAGAACTATCCAATTCATGACCTCAAGCTTGCAGCCATAATATTTGACCTTAAGATCTGGAGACACTACTTGTATGGTGTACACGTAGATGTGTTCACAGACCATATGAGCTTCCAATATGTGTTCACCCAGAAAGAGTTAAATCTTCACTAGAGAAGATGGTTTAAGTTCCTCAAAGACAATGATATGAATGTGCTTTACCATCCTGGTAAGGCTAATGTAGTTGTTGATTCTCTTAGCAGACTATCCATGGGTAGCACATGTTGAGGAAGAAAGGAAGGAATTAGCAGAAGATGTTCACTGCCTAGCTTTCCTGGGAGTTCGCCTTATGATCATATTAGATGGTTGTGTGGTAGTCCAGAATGGGTCAAAATCTTCATTTGTATTGGTTGTTAAGGAAAACAAGATAGTGATCCTATATTGCTTCAATTGAAAGGTGTAGTTTATCAGCAAAAATTTGAGGTTTTACCCCAAGGGGGAGATGGTGTGCTTTGCTACCAGGGCCGTTTATATGTCCCTAAAGTGGGTGAGTTGAAATAGCAGATCCTTTCAGAATCCCATAACTCTTGGTATTCTAATCATCCAGGCACCACTAAGATGTACCGTGATTTATGGGAAGTCTTTGGGTGGAATGGCATGAAAAGGGATATAGCAGATTTTATGGCTAAGTGTCCAAATTCATAGCAGGTAAAGGTAGAAAATCAGAAACTGGGAGATATGACACAAGATATCAACATTCCTATATTGAAGTGGCAAGTGATAAACATGGACTTCATTATAGGTTTACCTCGTACTCGTAGACAGAATGACTCCATTTGGGTGATAGTAGACAGAGTTACTAAGTCTGCTCACTTTTTGGCTGTTATGACTAAAGATTCGGTAGAGGACTACGACAAGCTTTACATTAATGAGATAGTCAAGTTCCATGGGGTTCTTTTGTCTATCCTCTCAGATAGAGGTCTTTAGTTTACCTCTCATTTTTGGAAGTCATTTCAGAAAGGTCTTGGTACTCAGGTTAACCTCAGCACAACATTTCATCCACGGACAGATGGTCAGACAGAGCGTACCATCCAGACCTTAGAGGATATGTTGATAGCTTGCGTGATCGATTTCAAGGGCAGTTGCGATGATCACATTCCTCTTATAGAGTTCACCTACATTAATAACTACCATTCCAGTATTCAGATGGCCCCTTATGAGGCATTATTTGGGCGGAGGTATAGATCTCCAATTTCTTGGTCTCAAGTAGGTGAAGCAGTTTTAATAAGGCCAAATTTGGTGCATGATGCTATGGAAAAAGTTCAACTCATCAGAGATAGACTTAAGACAGCCCAGAGTCGTCAGAATTCCTATGCAGATTTAAGGAGAATGGACTTGGAGTCCCAGATTGATGATTAGGACTTCATGAGAGTATCACCTATGAAGGGGGTGATGATATTTAGAAAGAAAGGGAAGTTCAGTCCTTGATATGTAGGCCTTTACAGGATTTTAAAAAGAGTTGGTAAAGTGGCTCTTGAGTTAGAGTTGCCAGCAGAACTAGTAGCAGTCCATCCAGCCTTTCACATTTTGTTGTTGAAGAAGTGTGTGGGTGATCCAGCATCTATAGTACCATTAGAAACTGTGGTTGCGAGGGATAGTTCCATTTCAGCATCTATAGTACCTTGTGATTCCATTTCAGCTTGAGGTAATAGTTTCTCTTCAGTCTTTCAGTTACTCATGCGTAAATTCAATCATAGTATTTTGTTCATTCAGTTAGTCTTGCATTTCAGTGCATTTGCATGTTCTTGGAACTTAGTTCAGTAGATTTTAGTTGCCGGTACTTAGGGGTAGGGTTTGTAGCTCTCTCCCTCCATATTCAGCTAGCTTAGTGTTCATTCGGGGACGAATATTTCCAAGAGGAGATAATGTAACGCCCTGTATTCTAGATAGACCAGCAATGTAGATTTTAGATGTTGCAGGCACCACCAATGGAGCCACGTATAAATTGTATGTTGACCCACGGATCATAGGTGGCGTCCATGGATGGTCACCTGCAGCTTCCTCCTTGAACCTAGGAAAAATTTGGCCAAGTTTGGACCTACACTAATTCAAAAATGATCATTATCGGTAATTAATTATTAATTGCCACTAAATATGTATTTTTAGCGGCAATTATCACTCTTTATATATGTCCCTAAAGCCTTTAGCGACATTGGTTCTAATGGCACTTAACTAATGCCAATAAAGACTTTAGCACTCTTTATTAATGTCAATATTTGTTGCCACTAAAATTTGTTTTTGTTATAGTGCTATGCCAAGAACGTATGTGGGACCACGGTCTGTGATCTAGGTCGTGGTTCAGACTCCTTCTCATTTCATCTCTCTGAAACCAAACGACGCCCTGCTAGGACCAATCGTTGGTCAGTCCACAGTTATGGGCTTTCGGTGACTTTGACAGACTTTAAGTGAAGGTCATTTGGTCTTATCCCGTAATCGTTGGGAACCTAAAATACGTCGTATAACCCCTAAACTACGTTGTTTTGGTGTGTTTTAGCCTAGTAACTTATTCAGACTTTACCCAGATCAATTCATTCACAAAAATTTAGCAAACTTAGAGTGAAAGGGGAGAAAGCATCAACCAAACCCTCTCCAAGAACGCAACAAGGTTTCTTCCAGTTCCAGCACCAAAATAAAAAAAACTCTCTGTGAAATTCGTCACCAAGTATGTGGGATTTAACTAGTGGCTTCTTTCAACCACTAGGTCCCTAGAATTCTATTAGATTCTTGATTTTCTATATCATGTTTAGACCTAGGGTTTCTTGATCCTTAGAAAAGTGTTGTGATTCAGCTGTGAGGGTAATCCTAATTAGATTATCATGTTTTTGAGCAATTGTTACTTAGCTTCTTTCATGAAACTCAGAACCCTAGTTGTGTAGATTCGTTTAGTCCATGAATTACACTTGCTAGGTATGTTTATTGAGATATACATGTCCCAGTCTGGAATGTTTCATTATCAGTACATTAATGTTTCATTTTCAGGTAGCATGTCAATATTTTGAGCCATTCAGTATCACAAAAATTTAGTTATAATCTGTTACTTACATATTTAGTTATGGGTAGGGTAAACAATGAGTGGACTAGGGTCAGTTACCCTTATAGTCCCAAAAATACGTGCCCCGATAGGTTAATTCCCCACTGTGGGTAAAATATTTAGTGATCACGCCAGTCATGCCTTTATACCCCTAAAAAGGTCTATTGGGTCCTTTTGATGCCGCACATACATTGAACTCCATGGATAGCTCTCGTAGTTTTATGTCAATTAATAGTAGCTCCCACTATCAGACTCTAGTGAATTGACCAGGTTACTAGTTATAGTTCCCTATTTAGTCTCAACATGTTATGTACTTGGTCATTGCATTAAGTTAGCTCAATATTCAGTATATTTCAGTATTTACATTCAATTCAGATTATATGATTTCTCTTATTGCTTTATTCAGCTTTGTATATACTGTTCATCTTTATTCTATCCTACATTCTCAGTACCTTTAAGGTACTGACATATACTCTGCGCTACATCATCTCGTGATATAGGTTCAGGTCCTCAATATTTAGATCACGTACAAATCAGTTCCCAATATCCAATTCACCAGTATCAGTGGTGAGTCCTAATTCTTCGAGAACGATTCACATGTGTTCCATTCAGTCTTTCCCTTTTAGTTTCAGTTTTACTAGAATTATCTAGGGGCATTTCCCTACATCTCTAGTTAGTTTGAGTCTTGTTTTAAACAAGTTAGATTTAGTTTGTAACACCCCTCAAAATGAAATACGATAATTAGAGCTTCACATATGTGTTAGTAGTTGATAAACTTGTATAAATGATTGAAAATGAGTTAATAGGTCAGTTTAGTTGAGTTTGAACTCAAACGTCAAAAAGATGTTCAAGATGTTCGAAAACTAGTTGTTTGCGTGCTAGTTTGTTCTACTGTGTCTTGCATGTTTTTATGTGTCGTATGAAGTCTAAAATCAGTGGAGGTGACCCTAGTGTCTTAATAAATGTTTTAGGGTCAAAACGTTTGGGTACGACTCCCCAGACCACCCTAAGGGTTCCCGAGGAGGACCCCAACCATTGGCCAAACAAGCTGCAATGGCAGCTTGAAAATGCTCATGGAGGGAGCATATCTGCGTCGCGGACTAGCTCCACCATAGTTTAATTTCCAGAAACTTGTGGGAAGACCCCCGCGTCACGGACTTGTTCCCCTACGAAATCTGCGAAAATAAATCTCAAGTTTGACTTGTTTAAAAAGGTCAAATTAAGTGAGGGGTGGTTTGGGTACATTGGGGAATTATTATAAACGGTTATTCTACCTATTTTAGGGTATTTTAATTTGGTTAAAACCCTAAAACCTAGAATTAGACCTCATTAACCAAATTGAACCTTCCCTCTCAAATAAATTCTCTCTAGAATTCAATGGAAGACATTGATGAAGCTTCAAACTAGGGGATGGGTTCCTACTGATTTCTCCTTCAAATTCGTAAGGAAATTAATCACAAAGGTATGAGGATTTTATCTTTGATGCTCCTTTCAATCAAAGAGCCAAACCAAATCGATTTCAATTTTTTACCAAACACTAAAAAACCCCAATTTCAATTCTAACTTAGGTTCTTGCATGAAAGTATTTCAAATGATGATTTATGTTAATATTGATGGTTTTAAGATAAAAAAAAACTCCATGAACCCTTGCATATCTTGAAATCCTAATTTTTGGGTCTAAAGTGGGTCTATTGATTATGAGCTAATAATGTGATATTAATGTATAGATTGTTATGGGCTACTGATTTATGTATTTTTCTATATTGAATTATGATGAATTGATGGTCAATTGTGTTATATTGGATGTTGGTCTTGAATGGGCAATTGTGACCTAAGGTTTATGATGATGATGAAGTTGTGAATAGATTATTGATTCTAGTATTATATATATATATGTTGTAGATGTTAGAATTGTGAGGTTTGATCCTGTTGAAAGTGGGGAGGTGTTTACTTTATAAGCATGTTGTGATCATGGCCTTGTAGGCAAAGTTGGATGATTATTGTTTTGAGTAATGTTGATTATGTGAAGGTAATGTGAAATGGTGTGAATTTGTGTATGGTCTAAGAGTATGAAAGGTGACCTTGTGTAGAGACTTTATGTGTTATGCTTGGTTGTTGTCTTCTTGAATTACTTATAATGAAGGTGAGGTTAGGATAGACTATGTTTACCTACTCTCACACCTAGTGAAGAATGAATGAAAGAATGTGAGGATGACCGAAAAGAATGGGAGTTAATGCTAATGAATGAAAGTTGGGTCTATTGTAAGGATAGTCTTATAAAGTACTCCTTCGAATGAATGGGGTTCCTAGATGACATGTTTTCTCATCATTGAATCCAAGAGCTTCCTTAATGAATGAGTGTGGGTTAGGATGAGTACTCCTTCGTGAGTTGAGATGAGAGTACTTAGTAGCAATACTTATCCCTAAATAAATGAATGTTGGGCTAGGATGGGTACTCCTTCGTGAGTTGAGATGTGAGTACTTAGTAGCAATCCTTATCCCTAAATGAATGAATAAAATGAATGTCCAACTCTGTGGGGGAGTAATCTCTAGCACCGAGAGGATATGAAGATGGGTGGATACTCCTTCGTTAGTTGAGATGTGAGTATTTAGTAGCAACCCTTGAGATGGGTGCTCCTCCGTGAGTTGAGATGAGAGTACTTTGAAGCAATCCTTCTATCCCTTAACTATGTGCCCACATAATACTAGCTAGTGGTCCCTACCACGTAAAGGCTAAAGGAATGACCCTACCTTAGGCAAGTGGGGATCCCTCATCCAGTAAGGGTTACTACCGGGATTCCATGTCAAGCTCCATGGTCTATATCGGTTAAGGCTCTTCCTCCATATTAATGAATGAATGAACTAAGGTCTCTTAAGGGTGTACTACTTACGGTAGGTGGTGGAATGGGACATCATCTAGACATTGCACAAGTAAATATTTAAGGCAGATCTTGGTGTGTCTTAGTAATGATAATGAATGAATGAGTCTCTTTAGGCTATATAATGAAAGCGTTGGTCTTTGAGCATGCTAATGTGAAAGTGAGTCATAATGAATTGAATGTAAGTGCTAATGTTGAATTGAATGTATGTGATGATCTTATGTCATTAGTGAATGAAGTTGTTTAAATGCATTAAGTTGAATCAACGATTTATGTTGCGATGTGAAAAGAGATTGTCTTGTGTAGCCTTAAGGATCACTTGGGTGTGGTATGGAGAGGTAGTATGGGCTGCCTCACCATATCTTACTTAGGTGAGTCTTGGGATGACATTTGATGAGTGTTCTAGCTTTATGAAGTGACTTGTTGGCTTATATGCTTATATGTCTTATGTGATTAATTGGTGAAGGTTGAGGTATGCATGGTAATTGCACTTTGTGTGACCTTAAGGTGGTGTCTTAGTGTGGGTGATGGTATGGGACGTTTCCCATACATTGCACAAAGGTATTGCTTAAGGGTTACTTAAGGTGGAGGTCCAAGGCAAGAAGGTAAAGGTAAATGGGTTATGTATGTTTATGATGTATTGTGAAGCATATGACTTTGTAT
>JAJOOG010022624.1:0-46062 GCA_029582565.1 Solanum infundibuliforme
ATTAAAATTATTTGAATCATGATTTCTAGTTTATTAGCACACTGGAAACAGGGAGAAAACTTCTATACTATGCCATCCTAATGTTGAAACCGGTAGGCGAGGAAAGCCGTTTAGGGGAGTAAACAAAGTTGAGGCGCTGATAAAAAGTAAGTATCCACTAAGTTGAGGCGCTGATAAGAAGGAGGTACTTTTCTTGCACTTCTTGACTTCTCCTTTTCCTTTTCACCACACCCCTAACTTAGGCTTTTGGACTAAGTTGGCTATTTACTAAACCACAAATCAAGAGGATTATAGGTAGTGGGTGAAGTAAGGTCTAGGGTTCATCAAGGTTCTTCCAAAGAAAGGTAAGGCTCAAAGGGTGTTCAAAAGAGTTTCACACGCTCACGGGTAGGCCACAAAAGAGGTATATGTCAAATTTGGCTCACACTCTTTTAAAGTTGCCTAAGATCATTTCAAGAGGACACATTTCTAAATCAATCAGACTAACAGGGCAAATTCAAGGTTTATTCATGCAAGTTTCAAAGCAAGCTAATCACACAAGACATCGACACTTAAGTCAAACAAGACTACACACTTTCGCTAGTGTGCAACGGTCATTACAAAAGAATCAATTTGAGAAATGGCTAATCACAACGAGATGTAAAGAGTTCACATATTGTCTATGCAACTTTATTTGTTCTCGTCGTAGCCGCACATTCATGTTTGTTCGATTGAGAGCACTATTCAAGTCATTAATATTGATCAAAACCGAGACTTGAATTTGTACAAGAACAGCCACTTTCAACACAAAAGGTGGCGAAATTTTTTGAAAAATGCAAATTTTTTGGAAGGGTCAAAACTATTTTTCAATTAAAGCCAAAAGAGAGCTATAAGCTCAAACAATCGCAAAGCAGTTTTTTAAAAACACAATTAAAAACAGACAACCCAAATGTACACCTAAACACAAGTATCTGAAACAAGCAAAACAAGGTGGGCCTCACCCCACCAGAAATAAAAACATTTGTCCTCAAATGCAATTAACAAAAAAAAAAATCATTGCAAATGTGTACAAAATTGCTAAAAATAAATTCGGGGTACGGAAAACCAACCTTAGATGCTGATTAAAAATTCTTTTGAAATGCTAGGAAGCAATGTAATCCACTCCAACCACTAATTATCGATTACAATACTAAAGGCAAGCAATAATCTAGAAAATATTACCTTGATGTGAAGTTGAGAAGTTTAAAAGGAGGGAGAGTGGGAAAATTTAAAAAATTCTGAGATTTTTAGCACTTTATAACCGTTCAGTTCTTGTCCATTCGGTGATGTTAGTCAACTCGCTGACCCACTTAGCGGTCTACCGAGTGGTCATTTATCTCGCCCTTTCTTCGAAATCTTCAATATTTTGGGGGTGAGATCCGCGGTCTGCATCGAGATCGCCAAGTAGGTTGGCGATGTGCCGAGCTGCTTTTTGAGTTCGCCGAGTTTTACAGGCTCTGTACCATTCCTGTATTGAGCCAAACGGCGGATCCAGTTGGGCTCGCCGACATATTTAGCGACTCGCGAGATTTTCCACACTTTCCCCGGTTTATCTGCAACATCAACATACCATTATTTATAAAAGTAAAATCTTAAATTTACGACCTTGGGTTGCCTCCCAAGAAGCGTGTTATTTAACGTCGTGGCACGACACAACTCCTCACTCAAGTTCCATTAGTGAGGTTTGCCTTATTTTCATGAGGCCACCCCTCTTTTGGCTCTAGGTAGAGGACCTGCATACACAAACAATAAACAAAGAAAACCAAAACTAAAAGTAAAACTAGTAAAAACTACACTAAAAAGAACAAAAGACTCTAGTTAACTACATTTTCACGTGACACCACTCCTCGGCAGCAGTGCCATTTTGATGCTTATCGTGACCAATGACACTAACCTACGGTTCGAGTGTCTACGATCGTCGATAATATAGTAACCCAACCAAGGGTTGGGGTCGTGTCCTAAAGGAGTGGTAGTGAAAATAGTAGTTAGGCTAGAATTTTGTTCTAGTTAGCTGTAGTTTGAGAAATTATTGAATAAAAACAAAGTAAATTCAAGTGGGTGACACCAAAGTTTCAAATATCAATAGGGGTTTGTCACAAGTATAGCTAAAACAACAAAAATAAAGAAAAACTTCAAGTATGGGGAGAAGTTCTTGAGGTGTGACCGCAATATATATTGATATAATTCGTTGGGTACATGCTTTCGATAGGAAATTTGCAAGACAATAGTGACTAGGCAAAGCTTTAGATGGAAATAAGTTCCCTCTGTACAAACTTACCCCATTTCAAATGGGTTCCTCTCGGACACCCATTTGCCGCATGAAGTCAAGCCTACGCCTTACCCCACTCACTCTCTCGAGTTGAGTGTTAGGATATGGGACTAGGGCTCACCCTCTCGGGCCGAACCGCATGTCGACCCACTTCTTAGGCCATCAATCTAGGGGTCTTGGTTTCACGATCTCTCTCTCTCGCAAGCCGCAAACACATGGGTGGTTTTGTATTTGCAACTACAAACCCATTAAATTAAATCACAACCACTAGGTAATATCACCATTAAAATACATCTAACCTATCAGCAAGCAAGACCCAACATTAATATCAACACATATTTGCTAAATCACACCCCAAGAATGGTGTTTTTAGCCACACATCAAGAAATAAGAAATTATACCTAAAATGACAGAGAAATCAAATGGGTATAAAAAAGTAACCTTAATATAAGCAAAGGAAGAAGAATGGAGAAGACCCACTTCCAATTTGGGGAAGATGAACTCCTTCTCTCTTTAAGTCTCCCAAAAACCGTCTCCAAACTTGAGAGAAAATTTACCAAAAAAAGTACTATTCTATTCTTAAAATTATAATAATAATTCGCCTATTAAAATTAATAAAAAGTTTAGTATTTATAGACTTCAGAAATTATTGTTTGTGGATCATTCGACGACTTTAGTCCGAATGGCCGATTAACTCAGCGATTCGCCCTTTGGTGTAGTCGTCGTCGTCTTGCACTACCCTTCAACATCGTCTTGCTCTATGTCATTGGGCGACAAAGTACTCCTTCGCGGATCTATTTGGCGGCACGCCAACTTCTTCTTTCATCGCCTTTTTTATCCTGCTCCTTCAGGGTTTCGCATACTGGAACAAATGGCGGAGTGCGTCCCTTCGGCGAATCGCCAAGAGTTCTTGGCGATGCTCAGGCTTCAGCTTCTACGTTCTTTTCAGCCTTTTTGTTCCTTTTTGCACCTAAGTGTCCATGCTTCCACTGAAACTTCAAATACCTGAAACTTAAGAGTTTTCATCAACTATTGAGACAAAACAAGCATTTGAGGACACTATTTCTATTAAAATAAAGCCCTAAATGAGTCCAATTTGTGGACTCATCAACCTTCCACCTCACAAGTTTAGAAAACCCAAGGAATATGAGGGTAGATAGGTTGAGGAGACACTCTTACTTATTTATCACAAAAGTCGAAGAGCACTAATGATTGTTGAAGGAGATAAAGGAGAATGTCTTAATGCTGAATCATATGATAAACTCTCATGACATGGTCATTCAGCAGCTAGAGTCCCAAATGGACCATGTGTTATTTTGTCTCTACCCAAAGAAACAAAAAAGGTTGTTTTGTAACAATGAGGTAAACCCCAAGAATGAAACCTAAGTGGGGACTTGCATCGTACCACGACATTAACTAAGGCGCTGGTTGGGAGGCAAACCATGTTTTATTTGCTTTCTTTTTAATTTTAAAATAATGTTGTGTTGATTGGGCAGGTTAAAGTGTGGAATGTGTTTGAAAACAGCAGATTGGTGAGCCAAAAGTCCAGTCGGCGAGCCCAACCCAGACCATTGTTGGACTCAAGATATCTTGAAATTGTTCTGTAAAACTCGGTGAGCTAGGAGGAAATTGGTGAATTGCCGACTTGGTCCGTGATCATGATTTTGTCCGCCGTTTGGACCCCCACATTAACTGGAGGTCCTGGAAAACTCGTCGAGGTAAGTACCAACTCAGCGTGTCGTCGAGTGGGTCTGCGAGCAAGACTAATGTCGCCGAATGGGAAAGAATCAGACGGTTTTAAAAGGCCAAAAGTTCAAAAGTTCAAAATCTTTCACATTTCCTCACTTTACAACTTTCCAAACTCACACCCGCATTATAGTTTCTCGTATTCTTCTGTTTTTACCGCATTTTAGTCGCTGATTGTGTTTCCAAATTTGGATTCTTTGTCGTTGATTAAATAACATTATCAAAGACACTTCATCCAATACTAAGCGTCAACGACGTTAGTTAGTAATATAACCCAACTAAGTGAGTTATGGTCGAATCACACAGGGAGTGGTATGTATTTGATATTCAATAGAAAGCATGAATATGTTCAAGTCAATCATAGGTAAAAACATTTACGAATAAAAACATGGGTCAAGTTTGGGGTGACAAAAGTGTAAAATAATAGAAAGGGGGGATTGATTTTAATTATCAACTACAACAACAAATAACACGAAACTAACAAGTATAGAGACATGTTCTTGGGATGTCATTCGATTATGGGCTAAGGTAGACAAATTTGTGATTGCAATTAATAGTAAATAGCTGTAAATCAGTGAATAAGCTAGACTTTAGTGGGGAAATTTTTTCTCTCAAACACCAATAAGCAGCAATTCAGAACAACCTACGCTTTAGTCCATTCACTCTCTCGAGCTGAATGTGTGGAAAAGGGTTTAGGATTCACTCTCTCGAGCTGAACCCATGACAACCCAATACCCACAGACCATCAATTCAATATTCTTGGTTTTAAAACCACTCTCTCGAGCAAGCCAAAAACACGAAGGTAGAGTTGTATTTGCAACTACAACCATTTAGATTAAGCCACAATTACAGAATGAAATCACTTTTAAACAACATTTAAACTATTAATTAACAATACCCAACAGCTAAATCAACCCATAATCACATAATCACACCCCAAGAATCGGGGTTTTACCTAGACATCATAAAAAGATATACATCGTTACTAAATTGTGTTTCCATCAACTGGGTAAGATTAATATTGTCTTTGCAGAGATCTAAGATGAAGAATCTTCAACACCCACTTCCAATTTCTCTGAAATGGAAAAGTTCAAATCTTCAAAGCTAAGGAAATATTGTCTCAAAACTCTTAGTTCTAAGCTCTCAACCTCAAAACTGATAAAAATATTTCTATAATGAAAACTTCCTTCTAAACTAAGAATTTAAAAATGTATTTATAGTTGCCAAAAATGTGCTGCGAAGGACCATTCGGCGCAACAAGTCTGGATCGCCGATCCACTCGGTGATCCGCCCTTTGGTCAATTTTATCGCCTTTTTGCTTTGGCCTTCAGCAACCTCAAGTTCTATAACTTTGTGTGATATAGTACTGCATCGCGGAACTGTTCAACAACTCACCGACTTCTCCATTCTATCGCCGACTTGATTTTCTTCTTTAGGGCTTGACACAATAGAACTTTAGGTGAGATCATGGACATTCGGCAACTGGCCCAATGGCTTAGGTAATCGTCAGGCCTTCTTTTCTTCGTTCTTTCAGCTACCTTTTTCCTTTTTGCTCATTAGAGTCCATGCTTTGTTTTTTATCCAAAACCTGAAAATCAAGAATTTATAGCAGTTGTTAGCACAAAATACGCATTTGAGGACACTAAATCTATTAAAATAAAGCTCTAAATGAATCCAAATTGTGGACTCATCAACACCCCAACTTAAACCTTTGCTTGTCTTTAAGTAAAACTCAAGTTCAGCGGTTCAGAAAGGATGTCTCAAAAAGGGCTACACAAGAGTCAATCATGAATGCGCAAAAAAACACTCAACTTACTCATACAAGGATCAATTGTGCACTCAAAGATTCAAGTTGTGACTCACCATTACCAAAGATTCTCATGCTCACAATACTTTCTTCAAATGCAAGTTCAAGCTCAACAAAGGTATTCAAATGCCCTCACACGAAGAATTATTCCATATTCACACAGAATCGGTCAACAATTTAAAGCTCCGGAATCAAATGCAACATTCACACTCACAAAGATGAACACAATTCATGACTTTGCCGATATGTTTGCCCTTATATTCCAGTCATTAATTGTTACAACTCATTCAAGATCAAAAAGGTCTTTTCAAGGCTTGTAATGGGGCTGAGTGCAAAGGTATGGTAATTTAGGCTCAATGGATGTAATCCTTATGAAATGTGGTGTGAACAACACTTTCTTTCCTTTTCATCATCATTTTCATTCGTGCTCACAAGTGAACTCATTATTCACTTTCCATGAACCATTGAAAACCACATTTTTTTGAATTTTCACAACTTGATTACACAACTTTTTAATTTTTTTTCTTTTTCATTCTTTTCTTCTTTTTCTCTTTTTTTTTTTTTATATGGAGGGGTTCCATCTTTCTCAACATCATGGGTCAAGGGGACTTCTTTGCATTTCTTGATTTACCTTCCCTTTTCACCACACCCTAACTTAGGTCAAAGGCCTTTGGCCTAAGTTTGCTTTTCAAACAAACCACAAATCATGAGGATTATGTGTAATGGATCAAGAAAGCTCACAATTTCATCAAGTTTCTTCAAAGAAAAGGTTAAGGCTCAAAGGGTGTTCAAGCGGAGTTCACACACTAACAAAGTAGGCCACAAAAAGAGGTATAATGTCAAATTGTTTCACACTCTTCAAAGTTGCCTAAGATCATACCAAGAGATTGCATCAATTAGTCAACTGGACGAACGGGGAAAATTCTAGGTGTCATCACACATGGTTCACGGTAAGCTCATCACAAAACGCATTGATACCAATGTAAAACAAGACTTCACACTTTGCTAGTGTGCAATGTTCATCACAAGAGACTCAATTTGATTCTTGACTAATCACAACGAGATGCAAAAAGTTCACATATTATCTATGCAACTTCATTTGGCCTCATCGTAGCTGCACATTCATTTTTGTTTGATTATGAGCACTATTCAAGTCATCGGCATTTATCAAGACTGGTACTCAAATTTGAAAGAGAACAGCCACATTCAAACATAACCAAGAGGTGGCACATTTTTTTTGGAAGGGTAAAAAACAATAATCTGCAATTAAACAATAGGGAGCCACAAGCTTAATCATCCACAAAAATAGTGAAAAATACAATTTATAGCTCAAAAACACAAATATATACACAACCATAATCACAAAATGGACACAAAAGGTGGGCCTCACCCCAACACTAATTAAAAATCAATTGTCCTCAAATGCACAAAAAAATAATATCCACAAGTCAAGAAAAATAAAACAGAGAGGGAGGTAAAGAGGGATCCTATCTAAACAGTCACTCCATCTTTCGACGCATCAATGCCCAGTGTAGTGTTCGGAACATGGGGATCAGTGCCCGGAGTCACCTTAGAAGGACTAGCTCCACTATACCCACCCATGGATGTCTTTGTCAGCAATGTCATGATCACCGACTGCACAATCATCTCCTCATGATTCGGCAAATCTCCATAATTGCTCTCCTCCCTTATCTTTCTCAGCTCCTCGTCGATCTCTGCCTCCGACTCATCAACTGTTGCATCATCCCTATGTACATCTCCGGTAGTAGCTGGAGGAATCTCTAAAGTCTCAGGACCGTCCAAATTATCTGCAACCTCAAATAATGAATTGAAGTCAGTAGACTTCATATAGTCTACTTCCTTCCTCATATCTGCTACTTCGGCTTTAAAAGCCATCACCTCGGAGGTCTCCCCTTCCTGTTCTCACAAGCCTCAACTCTCGTGGTTCGAGTGTCAATAGAAGTCCAAAGGGCGGATAGTTCAACAATGATAGCATTGTCGATCATCTGTGAGATGGAAAAAGTTAAAAACATTTCAATCAAAAGCAAAGAAAACTAGTTGCAGACAGACTCGCCGAACCAGTCGGCGAATTGCCAAATAACTTTGGCGAGCTAGATCGGGAACGCCGAAAGGATTGACTAAAAATTCTCAGAAAATTTTTGCATGTCGCTGATGGCAAGGCATTTCGGTGAGTCACCGACAGTATTCGGCGAGGAAGGATTAGCCCACCCAAAGTTACACTGCAATTAAGGCTTAGGGGTGAAGAAAAAGGGCGATCAAGTAGGACTTTCGGTGAGTCGTCGAGTGCTTTCGGCGACCTCAGGCTTCTCACCGAAAGTTACAGAACTCAACTACTCAATTAGTATTAAATTAAAGGTGAGATGGGGAACTTCGGCGAGCTCGACCCAGCTAGCCAAACGACCCTCATGCCTACTTTCAACCCAACTCCTCAAATTCAACCCCGCAACCCCAGAAAACAAAATAAAAGCATGCACTTATCAAATTAAAGTAAGACCCATTACCCCAGGATATTCAGACTTCTCCCGGTTTCACCAAATTTGGCCATTTGATGACTTTTTTCCCTTAAGAGTGATGTCACCCTCTCTATCATTGGGAAGATTACGTCATTTGGCACAAATATGGGTTTTTTAGAATTCACCGGACTAGATCCAACAACTTGCAAGCACAACCCCACAAGATTTCAACAATATAAAAATTACAGGCAAGATTATCAAATTAACACAAGCACATACATAAACAAGTAAGATCAAAGAGGCCCAACACACAACACTAAGACAAGATTAATGCAAATGTGTACAAATGACTAAGAATAAACTCGATGTTCGAAAAACCAACCTTTTATGCCGAATAATCAATATTGAAATGCTAGGCGACAAAGTAATCCAATCCGAACACACAATCACAGACTCAAATATGATAAAAATATAAGAAATAAAGGAAATACTTTACGGGTGTGAGTTTTGGATGATAAAAAGTGAGGGAAACTAAAAGAGTTTGAAAGTTTAAGCCTTTTTCCTCTAAAAACCGTCCAGTTCTCACTCATTCGGCGACATTAGTCGTGCTCACCGATCCACTTAGTGACACACAAAGTGGGCACTTACCTCTCCGACTTTTGCAGGACCTCCAGTTAATGTGGGGCTCCAAACGAAAGACTAGATTGTGATCGTCGACTTGGTCAGTGATTCGCCAAGTTGCTCCATGGCTCACCGACTTTTACAGACTCCAATTCAAAAATGCCTTTGATCCAACGGCGGTCCAAGTTGGGCTCGCCGTGCTCTTCGGCGATGCACCGACTAGATTTTCAACTCGCCAATCTCTACCTCTCTAACTGTTTCTACACTTCAACCTGCACAATCAACACACCATTATTTCTAAAACAAAAATAAAGCAATAAACACTTGGGTTTCCTCCCAAGAAGAGCCTTAGTTAATGTCGCGGCACTACGCAAGTCCCCACTTAAGTTCCATTAGTGGGGTTCGCCTAATTTTCATAAGGAAACCCCTTTTCTGGTTCGGGGTAGAGGTCATTCAGCACTTGGTCCATTTGGGACCCAAGTAGTTGAAAGAGCATGGAATGAGAGGTCATCATCTGGTTCAGCATCAAGACATTCTCTCTTATCTTCTCCAACACTTTGTCGTGTTCTTCGACTCTCTGTAGAATGAGTAAGAGGGCCTCTTCAATTTTCCCACCCTCTTGCTTCTTCATCTTTTGATTCTCGTGATGGGGGATGTACCAATCCTTCTTTTTTGACAGTACCTCTAAGTCCTTAACCTTTTGGGCCAAGATATCCAGCTAATTCAACAAGGTGACCAAGTCTTGGTCCTTTTCTTTCTCCATATGCTCCTTGTTGGTCGTGGCCACACAATCAAGGAGTTGGGCTGCGGTCTCATAGGAATGTCGCAGCAAGCAGCCTGAAGAGATTTGGTCAGCCATTATTCTATTTTAGGGGCCAAGACCCCGGTAGAAATATTCCAGAAGTAGTTTATCCGAAATCTCATTAGTTGGGCACTACTGCAATAGGATTTTAAACCTTTGCTACATCTCAAATATGGACTCACCGTCAAACTCTCTGAAATTTAGGATGTTATCCCTAATAATGATCAATCTCAAATGAGGGTGATCCATTGGGTTACTGTTGCTACCAAATATGCTCCAACTCTCTGCTCAAAACAGCAACAAACACACCAAAACTAAAAATTAAGTAAGTTCAACTATGACTAACAAGAATAAAATTCAACTAAACTAAAAATTATCAAGTAACACCACTCCCCGGTGGCGGAACCATTTTGATTAAATAACGTTATCAAAGATATTTCATTCAATACTAAGTAACAACGATCATTAGTTAGTAGTATGACCCAACTAAGTGAGTTGGGGTCGAATCCCACATGGAGTGGTACGTATTTTGAGAATCAATAGAAAAGTATGAATATGTTCAAGTCAGTACTAGGTAAAAACATTTACGAATAAAAGCATGGTTCAAGTTTGGAGTGACACAAGTGTCAAATAACAAGGGGGGAGGGGGTTTGATTGTAATTATTAACTACAACAACAAATAACACGAAACTAACGAGTATAGAGACGGGTTCTTGGGATGTGATTGGATTATGGGCTAAGGTAGACAAATGGGTGATTGCAATTAATAATAAATAACTATAAATCTTTGAATAAGCTAGACTTTTGTGGGGATAAATTTTCTCTCGAACAATTTACCCTGAATCAAATTGGTTTCTCTCGATCACCAATAAGCATCAATTAAGAACAACCTACGTTGTAGTCCATTCACTCTCTCAATTTGAATATGTGGAAAAGGGTTTAGCATCCACTCTCTCGAGTTGAACCCATGACAACATAATACCCACAGACCATCAATTCAGTAATCTTGGTTTTTAAACCTCTCTCTCAAGCAAGCCAAAAACAGGACGGTAGAGTTGCATTTACAACTACAACCCTTTAGATTAAGCCACAATTGCTGAATGAAATCACTTTTAAATAGTATTTAAACTATCAATTAACAATACCCAACAGCTAAATAAACACATAATCACATAATCACACCCCAAGAATTGGGGTTTTAGGTAGACATCATAAAAAGATAAATATCGTTACCTAATTGTATTTCCATCAATTGGGTAATATTAATATTGTCTTTTTAGAGGTATAAGATGAAGAATCTTCAACACCCATTTCCAATTTCTTCGAAATGGAAATCTTTAAATCTTCTAAGCTAAGGAAATATTGTCTCAAAACTCTCAGTTCTAAGCTCTGAACTTCAAAACTGATAAAAATATTTCTTTCATGAAAACTTCGTTCTAAACTAACAATTTAAAAATGTATTTATAGTCGCCAAAAATGTGTTGCGAAGGACCATTCGGTGCAATAAGTCAAGATCGCCGAACCACTCGGCAATCCTCCATTTGGTCAATTCCATCGCCTTTTTGTTTTGGCCTTCAACAACCTCAAGTTCTGTAACTTTAGGCGATATAGTACTGCATCACGGAACTGTTCGACGATTCACCGACTGCTTCTTTCTATCGCCGACTTGAATCTCTCCTTTAAGGCATGGCACACTAGAACTTTAGGCGAGACCATGGCCATTTGGCGACTCGCCCAATGGGTTAGGCAATCGTCAAGCCTTTTTTTCTTCCTTCTTTCAACTACCTTGTTCTTTTTTGCTAATTACTGTCCATGCTTTGTTCCTCAATCCAAATACCTAAAAATCAAGGATTTACATAAGTTATTGGCACAAAATATGCATTTGAGGACACTAAATCTATTAAAATAAATCCCTAAATGAGTCCAATCGTGGACTCATAAGCCGCCTAGCTTTACAACTTGTTTATTTAGCTTCTAAGGTGGGATTTCTGAACCCTGAACTTATATTTAGCGATTGTTACTCATTTGCAGTTGTTCTTATTTTAATGATATGTGTTGGGCCTCTATGATCGTAATTGCGTTTGTCTGTGCCTATGTTAATTCGAATATCATGCCTATAATGCCTATATTGTTAATTTCTTGAATATTTTGTGCCTTCAAATTGTGGGGTGTTGCTTAAATGTTGTTGGGTCTAGTCGGGTGAAGTCTAAGTAACCCGTATTTGTGTCAAATGATGTAATTTTCCCAATGATAGAGCGGTTGACGTTATTATTAAGGGAAAAACTTGTCAACTGGCCAAATTTGGTTAAATTGGGAGAAGTCTGAGTATCCCCGGGGCATGGGTAGTATGGGTCTAGGTCTAACAAATTGGGTGCATGTTTTGATTTTGTTTTCGGGTGCTGCGGGGTTGAATTTTTAAGTTAAGGTTGAAACTAGGCACGTTGTCCATTTGGCAAGCTGGGTTGAGCTCACTGAACCACTCGGTGGTTTGTCGAATCCCCCTAGATTGCCTTTAATTTCTTGCAATTCTTGAGTTTGGGTGCTGTAGCTTTTGGCTAGAAGCCTGTGTTCAACGAGTGCACTTGGCCAGTCGCTGAAAATCCTTCTTGATCGCCATTTCTGCGCCTGTTAACCCTAAAATGCACTGTTACTTTCGGTGGGCTAGTCCTTCATCACCGAATGCTATCGGTGATTCGCCAAAAATCCCAACTCATCACCGACATGCCAAATTTCTGGAAAATTTTGAGCCAATCCTTTTGACGAGCTCGATCTGGCTCGCCAAAAATATTCGGTGACTCGCCGACCAGTTCGGCGAGTTTGTGTGCAACTGTTTTTCTGTGGTTTTGCTTGAAATGTTCTGAATTCTATTTGATGTTTTTGTAGATATGGCTGGAACCAACCTAGTCATGTCGTCGTGTAAAACAGCACGGGGCCTTGTTATTAATGAAGGAGGAGCCAACCCTCTTAAAAGGGGAAGAACAGGTCCTCCAAAGGGAGGCAAAAGGCCAGCAGCTGATGTTCCAGAGCACAACTCTGGCAGCAAGGGAGAAGCCTTTGACTCCCAAGCTGTTTTATCTAAGCCGGAAGATGACTAACCCCTACAGTCCCGTAAAGCGGAGATTCGTGCTAGATCTCATCCTGACTTAGCTAGAGTTCCAACAACCTCTTCTCCGACAGATATAGTACAAGGTCCGACACTTCTTGTGGCTCAGTGACACCAGTGGTTCCTCCTGCCCGCCTACTTAACAGATTGAAAGCCGATAGGTTGCGGACGATCTTTGAGGAGAAGCTACTATCCACGGAGGGTGTAGTGGACATATACTCTGCAGTGAGGGATACCCTCCACTTCTACCGATTCGAGTAGTTCACAAGGCCCCAAGGCCCCTACATTCCTATGTGGGTTTGGGAGTTTATACATCATACGGTGTGCTAATGTCAAAGGGGAAGAAGAAGTCCATCGCTTTCAGACCGGTGAAGTAGGTCATGGTTTGGCGGAAGGAAGTCGGGAGCAGTAGTGACCATATTAATACTATACTTGGATGAGCTCTAGGTGCTACACTGGCATATGAGGGCCTACCTCTTACGCAGTCCTTGGATTACTTGAAGGGTTGGCTTGCATAGTTGATTTCCGAAACCACCACGAGGTGGATCGAGGAAGGGCCCTCTATTGAGAAGAATGACATGAGTATTGCTGCTTGTTTCTAGTTTGGCTTTATCATCAACCCCATCATGCCATCCCAGAATGAGTCCATCCTCTGCCACCCTAATGTGACCTGGCTTGGGATGAAAATGTCCAGGAAGAGCATTGACATAGGACTCATTGTAGAGCAGGGGATGGCCATGAGGGCCAAGCAGAGCCAGGCCTCCCTATCATTCCCAGTTCTAATTACTGAGTTGTGTCGGCGTGTTGGTGTTCCTCTTGACGAGATGAGAGACTTTAAGGTCACCCCTACATCCTCCACTAATATCTAATGTATAGAGGCAAAGTATATTCGGGAGGAGGCAGACATGAGGCGAGAAGCTCCGGTGGACACATCTCCAGAGATTGACATAGAGACGATTCCTGCAGAGGCATCCTTGCCTAATCTGGCCTCCGGGCCTCTAGGTACATCTGCTTCCCCTTCTTCATCCCAGGCTCCTTGCACTTCTACGGCAGCCCAGCCCTCGAGGATTACTCAGGCTATGATCCTGAAAATGGGATACCTGGCCTATTTGGCTGATGTGAGGGCTACTAGACTAGAGGCAGCAGTCCCATGGATGATTGAGAATGCCATCCTTGCTGCACTGACCCCCCTCCTAGATTCTGTTGATGATTTGACTGCGAGAGTCACAACTTGTGACAGTAGACATGAGGAGTCTTTTGAGGTGACAACTTTGAAAGCTGAGGTTGCATATCTAAGGAAGGACGTGGACTACTTGAAGTCCACACACTTAAAAATTCACTATTGGAGGCAACGGATGATGTAGAACCCCCGACGAACTCTATGATTCTTCTGGCCACCACTGGAGATGTACATTAGGATGATATGGCAACTGATGAGTTGGAGGCAGAGACTGACGGTGAGCAGATAGATTTGAGACATGCTAAGGTTTATGATGATCTGGTTGACCTTGAGGATGCAATGTTCGAGAGAAACCGACATGATTCAAGGTAAATTGTTCGAGAGAAAGTTTACCTCCTCTATAGTCTAGTCTACTCACTGATTTACAACTATTTACTAACAGTTGCAATTACCCATTTGTCTATATTAGTCTATAATTGAATCACATTCCAAGAACCCGTCTCATTATTGTTATTTGCATATTATATGTTGTTGTTGTAGTTGATAATTACATTAAAAACCCCCTGTTATTTGACATTCATGTCAACCCCTTAATTTGAATTATGTTTTTAATCGTAAATGTCTATTCCTATGATTGACTTGAGCATATTCATACTTTCTTATTGAATCTTAAACACGTACTAGTCCCTGTGGGATTCGACCCCAACTCATTTCGTTGGGTTATATACTAACTAACGATCGTTGACGCTTAGAACTGGATTAAGTGTCCTTGATAACGTTATTCAATCAAAATGGTGTCGCCCCCTAGGACTGTGCGCCAGGCTTCTTTGATAGACACCACCATGGGTGGGTCCAGTGGAGCTGGTACTTCTGTGGTGACTCAGGCCACTGATACCCCGACTGATGGAGCGACTTTGTAGACAGGACTTCTCTTTACCTCCCTCTTTGTTCCTTTTTATTGACTTTTTGATGTTTTTATTGCATTTAAGGACAAAGAGTTTTTTTTTTTTTGTGGTGGGGTGAGGTATTTCCATACCCTCCTCTTGTGATTAGTGTTTTGTTTATATATTGGATTTTGTGCTATAAATTCTGTTTTGGCAGTAATTTTTGTGTATATTTGAGCTTGTGGCTCCTTGTTTTAGTTTTAAATGATTTTTGACCCTTTTTGAAAATTTTGTGCCACCTCTTGATTATATTTGAATTTGGTTGTTCTTTTGCAAATTTGAGTGTCGGTCTTGATCAATACCGATGACTTGAATAGTGATAATAATCGAACAAAAAATGAATGTGCTGCTATGATGAGGCCAAATGAAGTAGCATAGGCAATATGTGAACGTTTTGCATCTTGTTGTGACTAGACTCTTGTGATGAACATTGCACACTAGCGAAAGTGTGGAGTCTTGTTTGACATTGGTGTCAATGCCTTTTGTGATTAGCTTATCGTCAACCATGTGTGATGACACCTAGAATTTTCCCCGTTGGTCCGGTTGACTAAGTGATGCAAGCTCTTGAAATGACCTTAGGCAAAAAATTTAAAGAGTGAAACAATTTGACATTATACCTCTTTTGTGGCCTACCTTGTGAGTGTGTGAACTTCGCTTGGACACCTTTTGAGCCTTAGCCTTTCCTTGGATGAAACTTGATGAAATTGTGACCTTTCTTTATCCCTTCACCCTTAATCCTCATGGAATGTGATTTGTTTGAATAGCCAACTTAAGCCAAAAGCCTAAGTTGGGGGTGCGGTGAAAAGAGAATGTAAATCAAGAAGTGCAAAGAAGTCCACTTTGACCCATGGTGTTGAGAAAGATGGAACCGATCCATACAAAAAAAGAGATGAATGAAAAAGTTTGAAATAAAGTTGTGAAAGTGCAAAAGAAAATGGGGTGTCTGGTATTCCATGGAAAGTGAATAATGGGGTAACTTTTGAGCACGAATGAGAATGATGAAAAAAAGGAAAGAAAGTGTTGTTCATACCACATTTCATGAGGATAGTAGCCACTAAGCCTAAATGACCATAGCTTTACACTCAGCCCCATTACAAGCCTAGAAAAGACCTTTTTGATCTTGAGTGAGCTGAAACAAGTGTTGATTGGAAAATAAGGGCAAACCTATGGGTGAAGTCATGCATGTGTTCTTTTTTGTGAGCGTGAGAGTTGTATGTGATTCCGGGACTATAATTTATTGGACCATTGTGTGTGAATATGGAATCATTCTTTATGTGAGGGCATTTGAGTACCTTTGTTGTTGAGCTTGAAATTGCATTTCAAGCAAGTATTGTGAACTTGAGAATCTTTGATAATGGTAAGTCACAACTTGAATCTTTGAGTGCATAATTGATCTGTGCATGAGTAAGTTGAGTCTTTTTGTGTGCATTCATGATTGAGTCTTGTGTAGAACTATTTGAGACATCCCTTTTGAACTGCTGAAATTGAGTTTTACTTGAGGACATGCAAAACCCTAAGTTTGGGAGTGTTGATGAGTCGATGATTTGGACTCATTTAAGGCTTTATTTGGATAGATTTTGTGTCCTCAAATGCTTCTTTTGTGCAACTGATCTAAAATTCTTGATTTCTAGGTATTTGGATTAAGGAACAAACCACGGACACTTGTTTTTAAAAAAGGAATGAAGCAAGCTGAAAGAAGGAAGAAATGAAGGCCTGGTGATCGCCAAGTCCCTTTGGTGAGTCGCCCAATGGTCACCATATTGCCTAAAGCTCTAGTGTGCCAAGCCCTGAAGGAAAAAATCAATTTGGGGAAAGAAAGGAGCAGTCGGCGTGTCGTTTAGTGGTTCATCGATGAAGTGTTGGATCACCCAAAGTTACAGAACTTGAGGATGCTGAAAGGCCAAAGCAAATAGGCGATGGAACCGACCAAAGGGCGGATCGGCGAGAACGACTTACTGCATCAAATGGCCCTTCCAGCATATTTTTAGCGACTATAAATACATTTTCAAATGTTATGTTTAGTATCAAAATTTATTCTGAACATTCATTAGAGTAATTTTTGAGTTTGAAATCTGAGATTTGAGACAAGTTTTCCTTAACTTTGAAGAATTGAAATTTTTTATTTTTGAGAAATTGGAAGTGAGTCAGTGAAATTCTTCAATTTGGACATTTATGAAGACGAAATTAATCTTAACCAGTTGATGGAAACACAATTTGGTAACAATTTTAACTTTTTATGATGTCAAGCTAAAACCCCAATTCATTGGGTGTGATTATATGATTATGGGCTGATTTAGCTTATGGGTATTGCTAATTGTTAGTTTACATGTTGTTTAGAAATAAATTCAATCATTAATTGTGGTTAAAATTAAAGGATTGTAGTTGCAAATGCAGTTCTACCTTCGTATTTTTGGCATGCTCTAGAGAGAGGTTTTAAAGCCAAGATTATTGACTGAGTCTTGGGTTATCAAGGGTTCAGCTCGAGTGAGTGAATCCTAAAACCTTTTCCATACATTCAGCCCGAGAGAGTGAATGGACTAAGGCGTAGGCTTTTCTTATTTTCTTGCTTGTTGGTGTTCGAGAGAAATCGAATTGATTCGGGGTAAATTGTTCGAGAGAAAGTTTACCTCCTCTATAGTGTAGCCTATTCACTTATTTACAACTATTTACTAATAATTGCAATTACCCATTTGTCTATATTAGACTATAATCGAATCACATCCCAAGAACCTGTCTCATTATTGGTATCTTCTTATTATTTGTTATTGTTGTAGTTGATAATTATAATCAAAACCCCCTTGTTATTTGACATACTTGTCAACCCCTTAATTTGAATTATGTTTTTAATCGTAAATGTCTATATCTATGATTGACTTGAGCATATACATAACATCTTATTGAATCTTAAAGACGTACCACTCCCTGTGTGATTCGACCCCAACTCATTTAGTTGGGTTATATATTGACTAATGATCGTTGACGCTTAGAACTAGATTAAGTTTCCTTGATAACGTTATTCAATCACTTATATGTAGACATGGACGGTGAAAAGTTATTCTCACGCATGATTTAATGAGCTATCCTAATGAGACATGTTATGACTTAATATGAACTCCGTGGGAATTATGCTTTGCACTAAGTGGATATTGATGTGAGATTGAAGCTCCCTCGTCAGAAAGGGCGGATTCCATGAAGGAATCTCTTGAGATGGAAGCTCCCCCGTCAGAAAGGGCGGGTTTCTAGTAACAATGTCCTTATCCCACAAACTACGTGCCCCCGTAGGTTATATAGCTATTGGATCACCCTAAAGCTAACATCATGATGGTCTTACCATAGGCAAGTAAGACAACCCTTTTCGGTGTGGGAAAAACATGATTCAATGTAAGCTCACATGGTCTATGTCGGTTAAGTCTAATTGCAAATGAACTACGGTTACTCAAAAAGCTTTATTTAGAATGGGTGAAATTTATGGGGTCTTATTCATGCATTGCGCAAGTATGCTTTGAGGGTATCTATGGTATGGTGTTCTTATGTTATGATGAATTATGTAATGAATATGCTTATGATTTATGCTTATGATGTATACTTAACTTGGATTGTTGCTATAAGGTGCTTTCCTTGATATGATTTACTAAGGGTGAATGTTCCCTTGTCTATGAGAAGTAAGCTAAGGATGAGATCAAAAGAATGATAAGATGAATGAGAACCTAAAGTGACTTGCTTAGCATGGGTAAGATTATGGGGTCTTATCCATATATTGCACAAGCTTGCCTTGAGGTGACTTATAAAGTGTTTCTTTACATAACGTTGTTCTAAATGCGTTAATTATGTCTATTACTAAGATGTTATCTCTTATGCTCAGAAGTTATGGTTATTGTTTATTATGTTATAGTCTATGTCTTATGATGACGTTTCTTATGCTTATGACTTATGTTATTGTCTCTTATGATTATAGTACAGGTTAATAATGCTTCTTATATGCTTATGTTGAAGATTTATGCTAGCCATCATATTTAGTACAATATTGTACTAACGTATACTTTTCCCTATATTCTTATCAAACGTAGGGTTCAGCGATATTGACTTCCATCCTTGTGGCTAGGTTCGTAGTAGATCAAGAAGAGAAGCTTTAGTGAGTCCTCATAGCATCGAGGACTTGATCACCCTTTTTTATTTTATTTTAGAAGTTTTGTACGGGTTGTGACCCTAAGACATTAATGTTTTAGATGGTTTGAGACAAGTGTCGTAAACTTCTGGTTTTTTTTATTGAACTTTGATTGTAATTGAAAAATGTTTTAAATTTCCACACTTTTCTATTATATTATGCTATGATATGCAAAGGGGCTTGTAAGAGACCTCTTCGGGGTCAAGTACGCCATGTTACATCTAGGCGGTACCACTGGGTCGTGACAGTAAACAAGAAGAAGAAAATGAAAATGAAGAAGAAGAAGAAGAGGAGAAGGAATCTAAGGCAGATTTCCCCACTTGTTTCAAGCTTTTGTGATGGCTTTGAATCAAGGTATGTTAGCTTATTCATCTATGGGTTCTTCCACCCATAGCGCCTGTTAGAAATCCCCCAATTGTGAAGAAAAACCCCAATTCTAGCTAGGGTTTCTTCCTATGTTGTGGGTAGTGTTGGGTATGATTCCAATTGAGTGGAAAATGCTTATTTATGATTTTTATATTATTAAATTATGATACTATGAATAATTTATGGGTTTTCATGATTAATCCTAGTGTAATTGATGAAATTGAATTATGTGGGTTTATGCCATGAAAGGTGAAATTGAGCATTCATAGATGATTATCTTAAATTGATGTTACGAGTAGTAATTGGTTATGGATAAAAGCTTATAGAGATGAATTGAATTAGATTAATGATTATAATAAGGATCATGACTTGTAAAGATTGAAGTTGAACCCTTAGGGTAACTTATGACTAGAATTGCTTAAAGATGAAACTTATGACAAGAATGTACATCTTGAACTCTAGGTATGAATGACGATTGTAAGAAGTAAAGCTTTGAGTGATGGCTTGTAGTCATGAATGTTGATCACTAGGGTTTTGAGAGTAAAGCCAATGTGATGAACTAGGTATGTTAAGGGTTTGAGAGTAAAGTCTATATGAGAATAGAAGCTTAAAGGATAGAGTTATGGTGGAAGATCTTTACCTACCTAATATACCTAATGAATTCTCAAAAATATGAAGTGATAAATCACTTGAGTCGTGATAATACAATGTCTAACGAAGAATTCTAGATATGGTATTTATGCATGAGTATGATATGACATGAAAGGTTCCCTTACATAGAATGATTCTAGGTTGAAAGTCTATTCTAACCTAAAATGAATTTAAGTCTACGGGACTATGAAATGTGATGAGGTTGTGGTGATTCCCCTAAAATACCTTTACATCATAGGAATGTGAGGTGAGTTCCCTTACTCCTAAATAAATAACATGAGGTGATTACCCATGTACTTATATGGAGAGTGTGAGGTGATTACCTTTTATGTATGTATGACTTCCAAGGCAAGCGGTGATTACCCATTAGCCTTTATGTTGATCATGGAGGTGATTACCTATGATCCTTATGTGATGATGTTGAGGCGAATACCTATATTACACATTAAAATGGATATGAAGGCTAATACCAATATCCTACTAAAGTGAAAATGGAGGTGAATACCTATGATTCATTAACATGTATGATTTGTTGAGACTCTCTTTGTCTTTATAAATGCATGATATGTATGACTTGAGGTGATTACCCTTGATTTTATGATTCCATGATATATATATATATATATATGGCTTGAGGTAATTCCCCTTGTCCTTCATGATGAACTAAAAATGTATGCCTTGAGGTGATTCCCCCTTGCATTTATGACCATGAGCATGACTAATTTGGATTGTTTATTGGTAGGCCTCTCCAACACATGCATGACTACTTGTGATTCCCCTTGTCTTTATGATTCTAAGAGTTGATAAACATGAATGATGAACCTAAAGTGTCTAGCTTAGCATTGGTATGATTATAGGGTCTTGTTAATGCATGACACAAGCTTCCCTTAAGGTGACTCATGAAGTGCTTCTTTATATGATTTATGCTTAGATAGGATTGTGCTATAGTTTCCTTCCTTGTTATGTTATAATTGGCTAAAGGTGAGAGAGATTCCCTTGGTTATGAAGTAAGCTAATAATCAGACCAAAGGAGGGTAAGTATGACTATGATGACTTCAAGGTTATGCTTAGTGTTTATGGTATTATGGGATGCCTTACATGCATTGCACAAGTGTACTTTGAGGTTACTTAGGAGCATAGTGCCTTTATGGTAGAAAAGGGTAAGACTTGAATAGGCATAGAAACTATATTTAAGGTGACCAAAAAGGGATAATTAGCTTGGATAGTATTATGGGATGTCATTCATGCATTGCACAAGTATGCTTTTAGGTTACTCGAGAGTAGTCCTAATATGGTATAAATGACTAAGAATTGAATAATGCTTATATTGGAGACTTTACTTATTATTATTTATGTTGTCTCTTATGCTCACAGTTTATGTTTCATGAAGTATTTGATTATGCTTATGGATTATGTCTTGTGTTGACTAACCCTTATATTATGCTCTTATGATGTTTTTCCAGCTTACATATTTAGTACTTCTTGTACTAGCACATTCTTTGCCTACATTCTAATCAGATGTAGGGCTTTGGAGATTGAGTTCCATTCTTGAGGATAGGTCTCTAAGGAGAAAATGAGTTGAAGATTTGGTGAGTCCTCATAGCTTCGAGGACAAACCCACTATTTCCTTTATGTCTTTTATTTTTCATGTCATGAGATTATTGTATGGGCTGTGTCCTAAAGGTTTTAATTCAAGTTGAGTTTAGATGGTTTGAGACAAAGTGTAGTAAAGACTTCCGCTTGCAATTTTTAAAGATTTCAATTGTATGGATAAAAGTTTTAAATTTTCCTTACTTTTCTATTATCTTATGTTCGTGATATGCTAAGGGATTGTATGATATCCCTTGGGGGTAATGTACACCATGTTACATCAAGGGTGTACACTTGGTTCGTGAAAAACATAATAAGCCACAAACTGCTAGATATCCACAATTGTGATTGGTCACAGTTCTTGGTTTGGATTATGTCTCCTACATACATATGGTCTGAGTTGCCTATCATAATTCTTGATTAATTTGAGCATTCTTAAATGTATATTTGTATTCATTCTTGTTTACTGTCACGACCCAGGGGTAACCCCCTAGACGTAACACGGTGTACTCGACCCCGAAGGGGTCTCGTGCAAGCCCTTAGCATAATCATAAACATAAGTAATAGAAATGAAACGAAATTTAATTTTTTTTACAATCAAAGTCTTTTTCATAAAAGCCAACATAGAAGCCTAGACTTTGTCTCAATAAGCATCGAATACAATCGAGAATCAATAAGGGTCATAGCCCTATACAACATAGTCTCAAAAGAGAAAGTACGAAAGAAATTAGAAATGAATAACTCTTGTCCTCGAACCATGAGGACTCATCAAAGCGTGAAGAATAGTCAATCCAAGCTTTACTCAAAAGGAGAAGCATGCCTCAATGACCGTAACCTACACTTATAGAACAATGTAGAAAATATGGGTTAGCACAAAAATTGTACAAAGTATGGAAGCCATGCATAAAATGCCTTAAAACATGCAAAAAAGGGACATTTGTGGTTCAAATCATGTACTTTGTCATATTAAGAATCATCATGCACAGTAGTGTAAATACGTAGTCAAACCATTTCATAAGAAACCCTATTCTATACTTGTGTAATGCATAGACAAGATCCCATACTCTTATCTATGAGAAGTACAACTTTTAGGCCACCATAATCATGCATAACATACCTTGACCTTATCTACAGGAAACACTCATAGACAAGGAGACATTCATGTTCATAGCTTGTAATAAGTAAGGTCACTCTTAGCAACAATCCATATCATGCATACATGACATAGCATCAGGAAACCACACCATAACCCCTTTATAAGTTTACTTGTGCAATGTATAAGTGAAGTCCCGTACGCACACACACTAAGTAAATCTCATTAAGAAGTCATAAATATAGTTCATGTTCATGTTCATGTTCATTGTTCATATAAAACATGCATTAACTCATAAAACATAATCATAAGAGAAACATATCACAACCACTCTCAAAGCCTACTTGTGAAATGCATGAATGAAGTCCCATACCCCCATTGATACTAAATAGAACCTCTTGAGGAATCATAGTACATAACTCATGTTCTTGTTCATAGTTCATGTTCTTGTTCATAGTTCATGTTCTTGTTCTTTTTCATGTCATGGTTCATCTTCTTGGCATGTTGGGAAATAACCTTAACCGACATAGACCATTTGAGCTACATGGAATCCGGTGTCATGCCCCTACATCGAAAAGTGGTGTCCTACTTGCCTCGGGTAGAACTCAAGTATTGTATATCACGTGGATCCATTAGCTAAAGACCTATGTGGGCACATAGTTACGGTATAAGGAGATTGCTACTAGAAAACTGGACTAACTGACGTAGAAGGCTTCCATCTCATGAGATAACTATTTTGGAAACCCAGACCAACTGGCGTAAAATGAACCCATTGGGAATCCGGACTAACTAACTTAAAAGCTTCCAACTCATATTCATATACACTCGGTGCTAAGCATAATTCCATTTTATTCATGTTAAGTCTTAACATAAGTTCATGTTCATGAAAGAATGCCCTAGCACTCCAACCAACATGGTATTATGATAGCTCATACATTCATTAGGTGAGAATGGCTTTTCAACCTTAGAATCATTAATATGTGAGTAAACCTTTCACATCATGTTCACAGTGTTTCATGAGAATAGCCTTTCGATCAACACATCAACATTATCATAGTCATAGATATTTCATGCATAGTCATGTGTAAGGGTATGTGAATAATGATCTTTCAACAATACCACAATTACAAAATAGTCATAGGATCTTCACTTTCTAAGTGAATCATAAGCTCATAGACAATTCTCATCAACATATACAAACACTCATAATTTGCCCTTCAAGACTATGAATCAACTAAACCCAAACTTCTAGAATTACTACATTAGATAGGGGAATATCATGTTTCAATATCTCAATCAATATAAACATAATCAATTGACATGCTTCCATAATCAATCAACCCACATCATAAATTCACAATTTAGCAATATGGGGAATTCATGTGTTCATGGGGATTTCTTCATAAAGCAACAATTATTCTTCAATTCAATCATAATCCATCATAATTCAAACATTTAAAACATTTTGAAAGAGAACCCATGACTTAGATTGAAACCCTAGCTTTTGGGGGAAATTGGATGCTTTGAAATCGTGTTTTGAAGGGACTCTATCGGTGAAGGATACTCATATATGAAAAGCCACCATACCTTATGTAGATTCCTCACGAAATTAAGTGGAAAAGGTGAGATCTTGAGCCCTAAACCTTGATTTCTTCTTCTTCTTCAATGGAGGTTTTACAAAGAGAAATATTGGAGAGGGGAGTTGGTTATGATTTGAGTCTTGTGAGTTATGAAGTGTAAAGGGATGGTTAATGACTTAGAAGTACTTATATGTGTCTATTGAAATTTATTAAAATGACCTTACACTAAAATAATAACTTTTGGAATTACCTAATTTGGCTTAGCCTTGGACGAACCTGAGGCATTATTGCAGGCCCCCATCCATGACCCCCACCAACGGGGCGTGGATGGACCCACGAACCGTACAGGTCACTTATGGGTTGCAGTCTACACCTCATCATCTTGGCCAACCCCAGAACTTAATCACGAGACCTCACTCATGGAGCGTGGGTGGGTCCATGAACCGTACTGCATGTTTGAAGATCAGGCAGAGAATTTTGGCAAGCTAGGGGAGGTCCAGCCTTGACCCACGACCCCCACCTACGAAGCGTGGGTCCACCCACGGCTCATGGGTCCCTATTTTATGGGTAAGTTGCCTTGTTAACAGCTTTTTGGTTTGTCTCAAGGCCCTTCTCAATGAACCTTGGTTGGTCCTTGGGGGGATCATGCCTTGACATTTATGTCCAAAAACACTTATACTAATTAACGGAGGTTATTTTACGACTCTAACCTTTACGTTAAACCCCATTTAGGCTACTAGTTTACATATTAGGCTCTAGTTTAGTTTATTAGTTTTTCAAAGGGTTACATTTACGTACAAATATTTTATTTATATGTAATGACGTCCCTATTTTTTGTTACACTTTATTTTAAATATTGGAGGCTCGGGTACTTGGGGAAACAAACATTTCCAGTAGACCAGCGACTTCAAGTTTAGTAGTTGGTAAGCTCCACCTCTACTTAGAGATATCAACTATGTAAGCCTATATTTTTTATATACGTTTACATGTGTTAGAATCAGTATGTCGAGATCGTTTCCTAACCAGTTATCAATTCTCTTAGGCATACTCTTTAGTGGTTTCGTAGACTTACTATTGTTTTTGTTTTAAAGTTGTCTAGTGGGCCCTTTTATTATTTATGTTTTAAAATGTTTTTTGTATATGATTTACTTATTTTGAGTTTAGAGCTTCGGCATAGGCTTACTACATATAATTATCAAGTTCTTGTATAAATCCTTGATTTTTCCCCTTTTCTAGCTAGGGATATGAAAAAAAAATTGTTGCTAGGTCATTGTGTGCACGTGTCTCATGTTAAAAGTAAATTTGGTGTTTAAATTAATGTATGATTACACAATGAGGAGAAATAAGGTGAAAATAAATAAATGTTGTGAGTGGTATGCTCAAAGTGTGAACTAATAGTATTAAGGACGTTTCTAAGTAACTTGGACCAAATAATCTACAACCATTTTCCCCTAGATTAGGTTTGACCCACAAATCCATGATGTGGAAATTTACAATAGGTCAATCCGACAAGTAAACCACGATATCAAAAATTACCCAACACAAAATAACACATATTTACCAAAAGCATTTGGGTTCAACCAGTAATCAAAGGTGTCGGGTTCGGTAAACCAACATGTATGCCGAATTAATAGTTTTAAAATATAGGCAGCAAAGTATTCCGATTTCGAGCACGAGATCACACACAACAATTGAAAGAATATAGCAAAGTACGGAAAATATAAAGTGTGGGTGAGAGTGTACGGGGGTAGAAATGAGAAAATATGAAAGATTTTTAAATTTTAAACTATTTGGCCTTTTAAAACCTTTCATTTCGCGGCCCTTTAGTCGGTGTTAGTCGACCACGCCGAACTACTCGGTGATTCACCAAGTAGTAACCTACCTCACCGAGTTATATAGGACCTCCAATAAATATATGGGTCCAAACGGTGAAAATAATCTGGCTTGCCGACCTGCTAGGCAAGTTGTCGATTAAGCAATTGGCTTGACGAGTTTGACGGACTTCCACTTCACGTTTTGTGGATCCAACGGCAATCCAGATCGGGCTCGCCGACTGGACTCTTGGCTCACCAAACCTTCTATTTTCAAACACACTTCACTTTTTAACCTGCACAATCAACACCCATTATTCAAAATAAACTTAAAGCATTAAAAAATTGGGTTGCCTCCCAAGAAAAGCCTTAGTTAACGTTGTGGTACGACACAAATACCCATTCAAGCTTCTTTTTTGAGGTTTGACATTGTATCACTAGGCAACCCCCCTTGTTGTCTTGGATTCAAATGTGACGAAATTTGACCCATTTGCGTCTCTAGCTGTTTGATAGAGACGAAATGAGAGGTCACCGTCTGGTTGAGAGTCGAGACATCCTCTTTCATTTCTTTCAAAACTTTATCATACCCTTCAACCTTGTTGAGAACACATGAGCGCATCTCTTCCAAACGACCACCCTCAAAATATTTGGGCTTTTGATGCTCCTAGGGAGGAACATTCCTATCCTTCTCCACTTCTTTTTACTTCCAAGTGACATTACGATCACGCCAATCTCTGTCACGGTCTCTCCAACTCTCACCTTTATTCAAACCTTTATTTCCACCTAGTCTTGGGTAGTTAGCACGAAAACATCCTCCATGATTTGATAGGAAATTAACTTTCTCATTGTACAACGCTTCAAATTGGGCTTCATCTGGGTTTACTCCATCGACACCCATAACATTAACACGCTTAATACCAACACCCATGACATTTTTAGACAAGATATCCAGCTGGGTCATCATCTTTGCCATGTTTTGGTCTCTCTCTTGATCTTTTTTGATATGTTCTTTTGTCATTCTAATGTTAAGAGGAGAGACTTGGTCCTGATCACGAGTGTACCATGCCCTGTTGATCATGGTCATGCAATCAAGGAGTTGGGAAGCTACTTCATAGTGTTTTTGCATTATACCACCGGGAACAAGTTGATCAGCAACTCCTTTGTCCACCGAGTAGAGGCTCCTACAGAAGTATTGGAGAAGCAAATTCTTGGGCAATGCATGAGTTGGGCATTGCAGCAACATCTTCTTAATCATAAGCCACGTCTAGTGGATCGGTTAGCTCTCCAAGCATTTGAAACCTTGGATGCTATCCCAAAGAGTCATCATCCTCGATGGGGGAAATCTCACTTGGAATACTTTGATAAGTTCCATCCAAGAAGTGTTAGAATCTCTTGGCAACTTAGCAAACCACTTGCTTGCCTCGCCCATTAGAGAAAATGGGAACAACTTCACACGAACCTATTCTTGCAAAATGTTCTTAAATGAGAATGGTCAACACACACCAGCAAAATTTCTGATATGCTCCTGGGGATCCTCATGAGCAAACCCCCAGAACAATCCTTTCAATTGTAAGAGTTGGAGCATGGTGCTTGTGATGTGAAAAATAGTGTTTCCTTCAGCAGGAGGTAGACAGATTGCTCCAACACCACCTATTTGGACTAGGTCATTGAAGTCATTGAGGTTTCAGACATCATCTTGGTGGCCCACTTGGCTACCATTACTACCGTTAACACTCATCTCCTCCTATGTTCAATACAAACAACACAAAACCAAAACTAAAATAAGTAGATTCGACTATAACTTAAAAGACCAAAATTCAACTTCACCAAAAGAATTTCAAACAACACCACTCCTCGTAAGCAGCACCATTTTGATTTAACGCTTCAAGCACATGTTATCCAATTCTAGGTGTCAACGATCATTAGTCAGTATAAAATCCAACAATTGAGTTGGGGTCGAGTTCCACAGGGAGCGGTACGTGTTTAAATTCAATTAGGAAGTACAAACGTGGTCTAATCAGCCATAGGAATAGAAATTATCAAAAAATACAAGAATCAAATTAAAGGGGTGATACGAATGTCAAGTGGGGGTTTTGGTTTTTAATCATCAACTTCAAAGCAGTCACAAATACTTTGAAATAACAATAAGGAGAGGCATTCTTGGTATATGATTGATTATAGGCAAATATTGATATATGGGTAATTGAAACTACTAGTAAACAACTAAAACTCAGTGATAGGCTAGACTAAAAGGGAGATAGCTTTCTCTCGAACAACTAACCCGAATCAAGTGATTTCTCTCGAACATCAACAAGCATAACAATGAAGAGCAGCCCACACCTTAATTCATCCACTACTTCGAGCTAGATGGGTAGGATTGAGTTTAGGATTCACTGTCTAAAGCTAAACCCAACTCAACGCAATACCTACAAATCCTTAATCAATAATCTTAGTTATAAAACCTATATCTCGAGCAAGCCAAGAACACACAATTAGAAATGTATTTGCAACTACAATTCATAAATTCAACAACAATTAATGATTAAACTCACTTCAAAATAGTATTTAAACTAGTAATTAACAATACCCATTAACTAATTCAACCCATAATCACATGATCATACCCCAAGAAATGGGGTTTTAGCGAAATATTTTAAAAGAGTAAAAACAATTACCGAATCTATTAGCCATCAAGTGGGTAAGAGAGATTTTGTCTTTACAATGCTTCAATTTGCAAAATAATTGAAACCCACTTCCTAATTCTCCAAATTGAATGTCAAATTCTTCAAAACTATGAAAAACTACAGAGAAAAGTGTTCTACACTAAATTAGCCTTCCACAGCATATGTTAGAATAATTCAAGATAAATCTGCATACTAAACTAAATGTTTAAAATCTAATTTATAGTGGCCAAAAATAAGCCACAGAGGGTCATTTGGCGAAGTAAGTCACGCTCGCCGAACCACTCGCCAATCTGCCCATTGACCTGTTCCATCGCCATTTTGCCTTGGCGCTCAACAACCTCAAGTTATATAACTTTGGGCGATATCTCTTTGCATCGTGGAACTGCTCGACAATTTGCCGACAGCTCCTTCTTGTCACCGACTTGGTTTCTTCCCTAAAGGTTGGCACACTAGAACTTTAGGCTGTCAAGCTAGCCACTATGCGATTCGCCGAGTGCTCTTGGCGATCACCAAGCTTACCCTTTCTTTATTTCTTCAGTTTGTTTTGTTCCTTTTTGCCTGTTAGTGTCCTTGCTTTGTTCCTCAATATATATACCTGAAAATCAAGGCCTAAAAATTAGTTTATGGCATAAATTAAGCATTTGAGGACATTAAATCTATATAAAAAAAAGCCCTAAATGAGTCCAAATCTCGGTCTCTTCAAGGTTATTTATGGTATGTTTTCTTATGTTATGAGAATCTATGTAATGAATATGCTTATGTTGTATGCTTAGTTTTGATAGTTTCTATGGTTGCCTTCCAATGCATGTGTGACTAAAGGTGAATGTTCCCTTGTCTATGAGAAGTAAGATAAGGATGAGATCAAAAGACTGATAAAGATGAATGAGAACCTAAAGTGACTTGCTTAGCATGGGTAGGATTATGGGGTCTTATCAATGTATCGCACAAGCTTTTGTTGAGGTGAATTATGAAGTGTTTCTTTTACATGACACTGTCCTAAATTCATTAACTTTGCCTATGACTATGATGTTATCTCTTATGCTCACAAGTTATGATTATTCTTTACCATGTTCTAGCCTATGTTTTATGATGATGTCTTTTATACTTATGACTAATGTTATTGTCTCTTATGATTATGGTATATGTCTTATGCTGACTAATGCCTTTTATATTCTTATGTTGATGATTTATGCAAGCCATCATATTTAATACATTATTATACTAATGCATACTTTTGCCTACATTCTTATCAAATGTATGGTTCAACGATATTGACTTCAATCATTGTGCCTAGGTTCATAGTAGATCAAGAAGAGAAGATTTGGTGAGTCCTCATAGCATTGAGGACGTGATCTCCCTTTCCTTTTATGTCTTTCTTTTATATTAGAAGTTTTGTACTAGTCATGTCTGTAAGACATTCATGTATTAGATGGTTTGAGACAAGTGTAGTAAGCTTATCCTTCGTTTTATGAAACTTTCATTGTATTGAAAACTATTTTAAAATTTGCGCACCATTTTCTATTATCTTATGTTATGAAACGCTAAGAGGTTTGTATGAGACTTTTCAGACTCTTGTACACTGTGTCATATCTAGGGGGTACTCCTGGGTCATGACAATTTAGCACAAGTACGCTTCAAAGATTTTCCACCATCTCCTTGGGGTTTAGAGTGAGACACCCTTTCATTTCTTAGCCTCATAGATAATTTGTAGAACAATGCCCAGAGAAATTTCGACAAAAACTTGAATGACCCTATCCACAAGACCTAGCATGTGAATAGTTTCCATCATCCACCCTAGCCTTTTTCGCCTCCCTAGATCTTTCCTTAAGCTTTTCCTCTTCTATTTGTTGGGCGTGCACCATAAGGCGAGAAATGTCCATGTCATGAACAAGCATAGTGTTGCGGTACTTTTTGACTACCATGTCAGACACTCCTGACACAAACTTACTCATCTTTGCCCTACGATCCACCACAATGGAAGGAGCCTACTTGGATAGTTGAGTGAACCTCAAAACATATTCCCTTACACCCATATTTCCTTGCTAAGGTTGATGAATTCAAGTACCTTGGCCTATCTCATCTCTGGAGGGAAGAATCTGTCAAGAAAAGCACTTTTGAACCTTTCCATTCAATGGGACTCGCTTCCACTGGCCTTGCCTCTTACCACTGATTAAACTAAATCTGAGAAACCCCTTTAAGTTGGTATGTGGCTAGTTCTACCTTCTTTACCAAAGTTACACCAATGATAGCAAGTACCTTATAGACCTCGTCGATAAATTCTTGAGGGTATTCCTCATGTTTTGAGCCATAAAATTTGGGAGGGTTCATTCTTGTGAAATTTCTTACTTTTGCCATCGTCGTACCCAGACTTGGGTTCACGAGGTTTCCCACCTCTTTGTATGCTTGTTCTGTCACGGCTTATCATTCAGAACTTAAGGAGGAGCTTGGGGAGGAACCTCTTGTTCAACATTGCCTTCCTCTGACCTTCTAGCATTAGCCCTTTTAGTAGTCATATCCTGAAAACAATCGCGCATGGATTAGGAGAATGGCATATAGAGTTTAACTCCATGGCACGAATTAAAGAAGTGAAGAAGTGGAATTTCCTTAACATCTAATAGTGTCTCATTCATAAATGTGACGCTCTTCACATTTATGAACAAGACTCTACTAGACGTGGTTTGAGACATCCTAGAACCATTCTAAACCTTGTGCTCTGATTACCAAGTTTTTCACGACCTAATGGTACCCCCTAGATGTAACAAGGCGTATAACACCCTGAGAGGCCTCATACAAGCCACTTAACATATCATAATAAAAAGTTATAGAAATGAGCGGGAATTTAAAACTTTCCAATACGATCAAAGTCTTTTATAAAATGAGCAGAAGTATCACATGACATTGTCTCAAACCATCTAATCATAAGAAAAATAGAAATCTCGGGACGCAGCCCATACAATAGTCTCAAACATAAAATAAATACATAATGAGATAGGGTGATCCAATCCTCGAATAAAATAAGAACTCACCAAAGCTCCACATCACAATACTCTATGAACCTAGCCACAAGTTTGTGAATTGAGACGACGGACCCTACATTTTATAAGAATGTAGGCAAGAGTATGCGTTAGTACAATCAAGTACTAAATATGATGGCTAGCATAAACAACATAATCATAAGCATTAGTCAACATAAGACATAAGGCATAATCATATCAAAACATAATAAGCATCATAATAAAGGAGGAATACTCACCTAAGTAACCTCACTTAATCTTAGCCAAGACTTAGGTCATCCGCCTCTAGTTAAGTTTACATCATGGAAGGCATATCTAGCAACAATCCAAAAAAGTCAACTTCATAACATGATCACATTAGTCATACATACTTCTAAAGACATGGGGATTCGCCTCAATGCCTAGCTTATAAAGGCTAATGGGTATTGCCTTTTGCCTTATTTCTTTTAGATTATGGGTACTCGCCTCCACAACCTCATCATATAATGTAGATACTAGCCTCCATGCCCATTCGTGATAGTAAGAACGTGGGGACCACCTCTTGTTCAAGTCTAAGGAATAGGTGAATCGCCTAATATCCTTTCATATGGAGGTCAAGGGTAATAACCTCTAGCCTCATCATTCATTAAGAATTTTAGTCTAGATTCATTTTAGGTGAGCAATCCTTTCAATCTAGAATGATTCATGTGAGTAAACCTTTCAGATTTATTCATTCATGCTTATCAATTCATTATTGGAAGTGTCTTTTCCACATCATAGCATTTAGACTAAACAATGCATAGTCAAGGCTTTACTCTCAAAGCACTACACCTCATGATCATCATCAATGCTTTACTCTCATGCAATTAACATCATGTTCATTATATATACTTCAATTTAGAGTAATTCTATTCATAATTCATCAATCCTATAAGGATATATCTAACCCATAGAGTTTCCCTCACATGACATCAAACCCAATATCCATTCAACCCTAAAATCATAGGATAGACATAGGTACTTGTAATTTCATCCTAAAAACATGCATGTCTATCAATTAAATCATAAACGATCATAATCCACTCCATTGGATCAACATTTATCATAACCCACAACAATAGAAGAAACCCTAACTAAATTGGGGAAATTCTTCTTCAAATTGTGCAATTATAGAGGACTACATGGAAGGAAGGGTCCCATGGATGAAAAGTCATCATACCTTAGTCACAATGCCCACAAAATCTTTTAAATTAGGAGACATTAGCTCCACCTAGCTTCAATCTCCTTTTTCATCTTCAAACTTCTAAAGAGAGAATATTTGAGAGGAGTTTTGGGTTTTCTTTTTGTGATTTGAGAGAATGACTTTAATGGGGAATTTTGGGGGTTAAAAATAATTATATAGTGGCTTTAGACGTAGGAAAAATGACACCACTTCAATTTTAAAATAACCAGAACAGACCTTTAAGCCCCTAAAAATAACCGTCCAGTCACGAACCACAGACCCCAATCGACGGACTGTCAACTAACCTACGGTCCGTCCTGTTTGGTCATGGTTTCTTGTTAGATATTTTTTCCAATCCACAGAGAGCTGGTCCACGGGGCATGGACCAACCTATGGTCCATAGGTCCCTCCGTGGTCCATGCCTAGACATTTTTTGAGGTGGCTATTAACGAGGCCCACCTACGCGGCCTGGGTCAAACCACGGTTCGTCATTGGCCCTTGTGAGTGGCGCCTAAGACTTCTATAAAATGTCTACTTAGGCCTAGCTTGAATCGGTGGAGTAACAGAGAGGGCAATCAAGATCCTCTTAGTGGTTCGGTTTCCAATGCTTCTAAGAAAAACAAATTTTGTGCACTTCAGACTCAAGGTGAGCAAGAGGGTTCTCCCGATATGGTTACTGGTATATTGAAATTTTCCAACTAGATGTATATGATTTACTTGATCCAGTTGCAACTATGTCTTTTATGAAACCATATGTGGCTATGAGATTTGATGCGCTTCCTTATGTATTATTAGATCCTTTTACTATCTCTACCCATGTTGGTGATTTTGTGATGGCTGAGACGGTTTATATAAAGTGTCCCATCTCCTTATCCCATAGAGTTACTCTTGTTCACTTGGTTGAGCTTGACATGTTAGATTTTGATGCCATCTTTGGGATGAATTGGTTGCACTGTTGTTATGCTTCTATAGATTGTAGCACTCATGTAGTCAATTTTCAGTTCCCGAATGAGGTTGTCGTAGAGTGGAAGGGGGGAAATTTTATGCCAAAAGGTTGGTTAATTTCTTATTATAAAGCTAAAAAAGATGACTTCTAAGCGTTGCTAGTACTATTTAGTTATGGTGAGGGAAATGTATTCCAAAACCCCTAGTTTTGAGTTGGTTCCCATAGTTAATGAGTTTCCAGAAGTATTCCCAGATGATTGACCTAGTATTCCTCCCGAAAGGGAAATAAACTTTGATATTGACCTTCTCCCAGATACGCTGACTATTTGCTCCCACTTATAGAGTGTCTCTGGTAGAACTTAGAGACTTAAAAGAGCAATTATGAGATTTGTTGGATAACGCTTTAATTCGACCAAGCATCTCTCCATGGGGTGTGATGTTTGCCGTAATCAATGACACAACTTCCAATTCAAGTGTCTACGATCATGCAATAGTATAATAACCCAACCAGGGTTGGGGTCGTCCCAAGAGAGTGGTTTTGAGAATTTATAGTAAAATAAAATTTTGTTCTAACTAGTTGTAGCTAAAGACATTAACGAGTAAAAACATAGTAAATAAAAGGAGGTGACACAAAGTGTCAAATATCAAATGGGGGTTTTGTCGCAAATAGATAAAAACAACAAATTAACAATGGAATCTAAGCAATGATAGGGGCATTCTTGGGATGTGACCAGAATACGGGTTAATATAAAGTATTGGGTACATGCTTTCAATAGAAAAGTTATAGAGTAATAGTGACTAGGCTAAGCTTTATGTGGAAATAAGTTCTCTCTCGGGAAACTTACCCCATTTCAAATGGGTTCCTCTCGGACACCCATTTGCCGCATGAAGGCCAGCCTATGCCTTACCCCACTCACTCTCTCGAGCTGAGTGTTAGGATATGGGACTAGGGCTCACCCTCTCACGCTGAACCTAATGTTGACCCACTCCTTAGGTCATCAATTTAGTGGTGTTAGTTGTATGACCTCTCTCTCTCGCAAGCCGAAAACACATAAATAAACTTCTATTTGCAACTACAAATTCATTAGATTCATACACAACCACTAAATGAAATCACAATTAAACTAAAAATAAATTATCAGCAAGTATGACCCAACAAATATCTTAACCCATATTCGCTAAATCACACCCCCATAACTGGGGTTTTTAGCCACATATCAAGAGATATAAATTTATACCTAAATGAGTTTGCATGCAAATGGGTATGAATATTTAAGTGTTGTTACAGGCTAAGAATGAAGAATCTAAGAGACCCGAATCCAAATCTTGAAGATGAAAACCCCTCTTCTTCTTCAAGTCTCCAAAACCCTCTCACTTAGAGCAAAAAGTACTATTCTATTGTGACAATAAAAATAAATGTTCGACTCCGCTAAAAATTAATAAAAAGTTTAGTATTTATAGACTTCAGAAATTAGTGTTGGCAGATCGTTTGGCGAGGTTAGGCGGAATCACTGATTAACTCGGCGATTCACCCTTTGGTGTAGTTCGTCGCCGTCTTGCAACAGACTTTTCTGTAGATATTTCTTTTCAACCCTGCACATGTAGCAACCAATAGGCCTTTCTTTTTACATTTTCTGGACACGTTTTAGACACGGACCCTATGCTATATCTAGCCAACACTGAAACAAAAATAAAGCACCTATCTAAAGGGATACAGAAAAACAAATAAACAAAGAAAACTACCAAACCGAAAAGAAAAACCAATAGTTGGCTAGATTGTACATCTTCGGTTGCCTCCCAAGCAAGGCTTGATTTAACGTCATGGCACAACGTAGGCCTCCTAATTACTCTGACTTCAGCAAGATAATAGGCATCAATAACTTCTTGCACACTTTTCGTGTTTCCCAGATAGATCTTAATCCTTTTCCCGTTTACCTTGAACCTTCTACCCTCACTGCTTTCAAGCTCCACCGCTCCATTTGGGAGCACTTGCATGACTAAAAATGGCCCAGTCCACTTGGACTTTAGCTTGCCCAAAAATAAGTGCATCGTAGAGTTGAATAGAAGCACCAGATCACCCACAACAAATTCTCGCTTTTCGATCCTTTGATCATGATACTTCTCCATCACCTCCTTGTATAAGTCTTAAAATTCATAAGCTTTTAGGCGAAACTCATCAAGCACATTCAAGTCACTCATTCTCTGATTTGATGTGGCGCCCCAATCCAAAGTTAGCTTCTTTAGCGCCTACATAGCCTTATGCTCTAACTCTACCGGCAAATGGAAAAACTTCCCATAAACAAGTTGGTAGGGGACATACCTATGGGAGTCTTGAATGCGGTGCGATAGGCCCATAGAGCATCACCAAGCTTCCTTGGCCAATCCGTTCTATTAGCATTTACAGTCTTAGCCAAAATCTGCTTGATCTCTCTGTTGGACACTTCAACTTGACCACTAAAGGGCAGATGGTAAGGAGTGGCTACATTATGGAGGACGCAATATTTCTCAAGTAATGCCCTGAACAACTTATTACAAAAGTGGGAACCTCCATCACTGATAATCGCCCTTGGTGTACCAAATCTGGAGAATATACTCTTTTTCAAGAATGTGGTGACACTTTTACATTCATTCTTGGAAAGCGCAACTACTTCCACCCACTTTGACACATAATCAACCGCAACAAGAATATACTTCATCCCATGTGAACTCACAAATGGACCCATAAAATCAATGCCCCATACATCAAACAACTCTATCACAAATATAGGATTCATAAGAAGCTCTTGCCTCTTTGAAATTTCTCCTTCTCTTTGGTAACGGTTACAAGACTTGGCGAAATCATGAGCATCTTGGTGGATGGTAGGTGATGTTTCCGTAATCAACGACACTAACCTACGGTATGAGTGTCTACGATTGTCGATAATATAGTAACCCAACCAAGGGTTGGAGTCGTGTCCCAAGGCAGTGGTAGTGAAAATAGTAGTTAATTAGAATTTCATTCTAACTAGTCGTAGTTCAAGAGATTTGCGAATAAAAACATTGTAAATTTGGGGGGTGACACGAAAATGTCAAATACCAAAAGAGGTTTTGTCTAACGATCTTGGTTTTGCGATCTCCTTCTCGGGCAAGCCGAAAACACATGGGTGGCTTTGTATTTGCAATTACAAACACATAAGATTAAACCACAACCACTAGATGAAATCACCATTAAAATTCATCTAACCTATCAGCAAGTAAGACCCAACAATGATATCAACACATATTTGCTAAATCAAACCCCAAGAATGGTGTTTTTAGCCACAGATCAAAGGTTAACAAAATACACCTAAAATGATAATTAAATCAAATGGGTAGAAGAAATTAAACCTTAATTTAATCAAAGGAAGAAGAGTAGAGAAGACCCACTTCCAACTTGGGGAAGATGAACTCATTTCTTCAAGTTTCCCACAAAATCTCTCCAAACTTGACAGAAAAATACTAAAACTGATGTTCTAAAAGTGAAAATTAACAATAATGTTCGGACCCTTAAAAATAATAAATAAGGCTAGTATTTATAGTTTTTAGATATAGTGATACGGCGGACTGTTCTGTGAGGTTAGTTGCGATCGCCAAAGTACTCGGTGAATCGCCCTTCTTCTGTTTTATCGCCTTTTGTGCTTTGCCTTCAGCATGTTTATGTTCTAGACCATTGGGCGGTATGGCATAGCTTCGCGAAACTGTTCGGTGAAGTGCCGACTACTCCTTGCATCGCCGTTTTGATCAACTTCCTTCAGGGCTTCGCATACTGGAACAAAGGGCGGAGAGCTTCCCTTCGGCGATTTGGCAAGAGTGATTGCCAAAGCTCAGGCTTCAGTTTTTACGTTCTTTGCAACTTTTTTGCGCCTAACTGTCCATGCTTCTATTAAAACTTCAAATACCTAAAACTTAATAGTTTTCATCTGATATAGAGATAAAATAAGCATTTGAGGATACTATTTCTATTAAAATAAAGACCTAAATGAGTCCAAATTGTGGACTCATAAACACCCCCTACTTAAACTGTTGCTTGTCCTCAAGCAAACTCAAGTTTAGCTGCTCAAAAAGGGATGTCTCAAACAGTGCTACACAAGACTCGATTATGAATGCACACAACAAGACACAATTTACTTATGCAGAGATCAAATGTGTACTCAAAGATTCAAGTAGTGACTAACCATTATCAAAGAGTCTCATGCTCACAATATTTGCTTCATATGCAAGTTCAAGTTCAACTTAAGTGTTCGAATGCCCTCACACAAAGAATGATTTCATACTCACATATAATGGTTTAATCAATTAAAGTTTTGGAATCAAATGCAACGCTTACACTCACATAGATGAATACAATGCATGCTTTCACCCATAGGTTTGCCTGTATTTTCTAATAAACATTTGTTACAGCTTACTTAAGATCAAAAAGGTGTTTCTAAGGCTTGTAATAGGGATGAGTGCAAAGGTATGGTCATTTAGGCTCAGTGACTCTTACCCTCATGAGATGTGGTATTCACAATACTTCATTTCCTGTCCCTTCATCATTTTTGCTTGTGTTCTGAAGTCATCCCATTATTCACTTCCCATGGATTGTTTGGACTCCTCATTTCTTTCGTACTTTATTCCACAACTTTCTTCTTCATTATTATTTTATATATATATATATATGGAGAGGTTCCAATTTTCTCAACACCGTGTGTTAAGGGAGACTGTTCTTGCACTTCTTGACTTTCCCCTTTCTTTTCACCACATCCCCAACTTAGGCTTTTGGCCTAAGTTGGCTATTCAACTAACCACAAATCAAGAGGATTGTAGGTAGCGGACAAAAGAAGGTCTAGTTTTCATCAAGTTTCATCCAAAGAAAGGTCAGGCTCAAGGGGTGTTAAAAAGAGATTCACACACTCACAAGGTAGGCCACAAAAGAGGTATATGTCAAATTGGTTCACACTCCTTAAAATTGCCTAAGATCATATAAAGAGATAGCCTTACTTAGTCGATCGGCCGAATGGGGAAAATTCTAGGATCTATCATGCATGTTTCAAAGTAAGCTTAACACACTAGGGATTGACACTACTAGTCAAACAAGACTCTACATTTTTGCTAGTCAAAACGAGACAAAGAGTTCACATATTGTCTATGCAACTTCATTTGGCCTTATTGTAGCAACACATTGATGTTCGTTCGATTGATAGCACTATTCAATTCATCGGTATTGATCGAAACCGAGACTCAAATTTTGCACAAGAACAGCCACATTCAACACACAAGAGGTGGCAAAAATTTTCAGACGAGTCAAAATTTATTTTGAAATAAAATAAAAGGAGCCATAAGCTCAAACATCCACAAAAAGTAGTATCAACGCAAATTTAGCTCACAACACAAAACACGAACATTAATAGCACACACAAAAGGTGTGCCTCACCCCACCACAAACAAAATCATTTGCCCCCAAATGCAAATAACAAAATAGTCATAATCTAGAATAAAGAAAGACATAGAGGGAGGTAAAGAGGGGATCCTGTCTAAGCAGTCGCTCCATCTGTCTGGGCATCAGTGCCCTGAGTATTATCATTCTGACTCTGGTTCTCTGCTTTAGCTTCTGCAGCGAAATTAGCCTTCACCATATTATCCAAATCATGAGCTGCTCCTAAGGCATGTACCACATTGATGAACCCTCGGGTCTACGAAGGGACATTAGGGTCAATGGGAATCCTTCTTCTAGAACTGGCTTCCTTGCTCTTGCTCTTTGCTTTGGGCTTGTTTGGTTTCTCTACATCTCTCCTGAAATTTTGTGCTCTTATGTGTCGCGGTGGCATGTCTCTTCCTGCAACTTTGGATCTGGCCAATTCTGTAAAATCTTTAGATAATGTTAGAACGTTTTTGACAAACTGAGCAGAGATATTCAGTTGCAGGCAAATGGTCAGTTTATTCAGCTTGTCGCCGAATACCTTCGGCGAACCACGGTTAGTCCGGCGAAGGTAACAGTGCAGAAGGGTTAGGGGTGCAGACAAAGGGCGATTAAAATAACATTTGGCGAGTCACCGAGTGCACTTGGTGATCCCGTGCTTCTCGCCGAAAGTTACAGCAGCCACAATAAATAAATCATGATAATAAGGGCGAGATGGGGCACTTAGGTGAACCGCAGAGTGGTTAGGTGAGCTCTTCACAACTCGTCGAATGACGCAACGTGCCTACTTTTGACCCAACTTCTCGAAATCGGCCCTGCAACCCCCGAAAACATAATTTTAGCACAAATAGCACAAATTTGACCAAGACCCATAACATACGAATACCACCCATCACGCATTAACCCTACTTGATGCATTAGAAAACATGGTTTTAACCGTTAAGGCAGTTCAGGCGAGGTTATCGTAGATAAATCAATACATAAACAATTTAATCCAATCAAGGAGGTTCAACAAATTTCATCATAGCAGTTTGCAAATTAGTACAAGTTTGACAACACAATCACGAGGTTTGAGAAACTAACATTTTGCGCTGCTCAAATGGTTATTGAAACGCTAGGAAGCAATCTAATCCAATCCCCGCGCACAAATCAAATAACCAAAATACTCCGAAAGTCAAAGAAAAATAAAACAAGAGTGCAGGTGTGAGTCTGTGGTGGTCGAAAAGTGATGGAAAGAGAATGAAGTTAGAACTTTTTAATCCTTTGGCGGAAAGACCGTCCAGTTCTTGTCCATTCGGTGACATTAGTCCCGATCGCCGAACCTTTTGGTGATTCACAGAGTGCGCACTTATCTTATCGAGTTTTACAAGACCTTCTGTCGAGATGATGATCTAAATGGCGGTCTGCATCGGAATCACTGATATACTCGGCGGCTCTCCAATAATTTGAATCAAATGGTGGAGTCCGTCGGGGTTGCCGAACCAATCGGCGATTCGCCGACCGGGCTTTTCGTTTGCCAATCTATACTTCTCATTCAAGTTCCGCACTTTCACCTGCACAATCAACACACCATTATATCATCTAAGTAACTTAAAGGAATAAAAAGGGTTTTGGGTTGCCTCCCAAACAACGCCTTATTTAACGTCGTGGCACGACGCAAGTTCTCACTCAAGTTCCATTAGTGAGGTTGGACTCATTTTCATGAGGCCACCCCTCTTTTGGTGCTGGGTAAAGAGAAGATAGCACTTGGTCCATTTGGTACCCATAGTTACCATTCATGCTCATATTTCTTGTTTCAATATACAAACAAGCAAAACAAAACTAAAAATAAAGTTAGTAAACTACAACAAAGAAGAACAAAAAATTTACTAAATTAAAAATTATCACGTAACACCACTCCCCTGCAGCGGCGCCATTTTGATCCTTGCGTAATCAACTACACTAACCTACAGGACGAGTGTCTACGATTGTCGATAATATAGTAACACAACTAAGTGTTGCGGTCGTGTCCCAACGAAGTGGTACTGAAAATAGTAGTTAATTAAAATTCCATTCTAACTAGTCGTACCTAATGAGATTTGTGAATAAAAGCATTGTAAATTTGGGAGGTGACACGAAAGTGTCAAATATCAAAAGAGGTTTTGTCACAATTGGTAAAAACAACAAAAATAACAAGAAAATCAAGTATGGGAAAAATTCTTGGGGTGTGACCGCAATACAAGTTGAGATAAATAGTTGGGTACATGCTTTCGATAGGAAATTTGCAAGATAATAGTGACTAGGCTAAGCTTTAGATGGAAATAAGTTCCCTATCGGGCAACTTACCCCGTTTCAAATGTGTTCCTCTCAGACACCCATTTGCCGCATGAAGGCCAGCCTACACCTTACCCTACTCACTCTCTCGAGCTGAGTGTTAGGATATGGGACTAGGGCTCACCCTCTCGGGCTGAACCTCATCTCAACCCACTCCTTAGGTCATCAGTCTAGTAGTCTTGTTTTCGTGACCTCCCTCTCGGGCAAGCCGAAAACACATGGGTGGCTTTCTAATTGCAACTACAAACCCATTAAATTAAACCATAACCACTAAGTGAAATCACCATTAAAATACATATAACCTATCAGCAAGCAAGACCCAACAATAATATCAACACATATTTGCTAAATCACACCCCAAGAATGGGGATTTTTAGCCATACATCAAAGGATAACAAAATACACCTAAAATGATAATGAAATCAAATGAGTATAAGAAATTAAACCTTAATTTAAGAAAATGAAGAAGAATAGAGAAGAACCACTTCCAACTTGGGGAAGATGAACTGCTTTCTTCGAGTCTCCCACAAAACCCTCTCCAAACTTGATAGAAAAATACTAAAACTGATGTTCTAAAAGTGAAAATTAACAATAATGTTCGGACACTTAAAAATAATAACTAAGGCTAGTATTTATAGTTTTCAGATTTAGTGTTGCGGCGGACCGTTCGGCGAGGTTAGTCGCTATCGCCGAATGACTCGGCGAATCGCCCTTCTTCTTGTTCATCGCCTTTTGGGCTTTGCCTTTAGCATGTTTGTGTTTTGGACCATTTTGTGGTATGGCATTGCTTAGCGAATCTGTTCGGCGAAGCGCCGACTGCCACTTTCATCGCCCTTTTGATCCACTTCCTTCAGGGCTTCGCGTACTAGAACAAAGGGCGGAGTGCTTACCTTCGGTGATTTGCCAAGAGTGATTGGCAAAGCTCAAGCTTTCATTTTTACGTTCTTTCCAGCCTTTTTGTTCCTTTTTGCAACTAAGTGTCCACGTTTCCGCTAAAACTTCAAATACCTTAAAGTTAATAGTTTTCATCAGTATTGAGACAAAATAAGCATTTGAGGACACTATTTCTATTAAAATAAAGCCTTAAATGAGTCCAAATTGTGGACTCATCAGTAGTCCAGTAATACCCACACTGCAAAATTTCATGCGCAGTTCGAATACCACAATGATTCCGACCAACATGCGATGAATGGCACGCCTCTAGTGTACTCAACATCTCGACCTCGGGCACACAATGACGAATAATCCCATCTGCACAACTACGATACAAGTAAGGCTCATCCCAGAAGAACTTCTTCACATCATGCATAAATTTTTTCCTTTGGTTAAAAGACAAATTTGATGGCACCAGATCACTTGCAAATTAGTTAGCAAAGTCTGAGAACCAAGGAATCAGATCATGAGAAGCAGCCAATACATGTTCATCGGGAAAGGCATCATTAATTTCAGTCCTATCACCAAGCTTTAGCATAGATTCTTCCTCCAATCTAGACAAGTGATCAGCAACTTGATTTTGTGTCCCATTTCTATCTTTCACCACAAAGTCAAACTGTTGCAGCAACAACACCTATCTAATCAACCTCGGTTTTTCATCCTTCTTAGTCATCAAATACATCAATGCAGAATGGTCAGTATGCACATGACCTTAGTACCAAGCAAGTAGGATAAAAATTTCTCGAATACGAAACCACTGCAACAAGCTCCTGTTCAGTAACTGTATAGTTCTTTTGAGCCACATTTAAAGCTTTGGTAGCATAGTAAATAGGATGAAGAATCTTCTCTTGCCTCTTTGCTAATATCACACCAAGCGCAACTCCACTCGTATCATAGATTACCTCAAACGATTGTCCCCAATTCGGTGAAATAATGATAGGTGTAGTAACTAACTTCTCCTTCAACTCTCCAAATGCTCTCAAACAAGCATCATCAAAACCAAACTTATACTCCTTTTTGAGCAGTTTGCACAATGGATGTGCAATTTTGGATAAATCTTTGATGAACCTCCTATAGAAACCTGCTTGCCCAAGAAAACTTCTAACACCTTTAACATAGATAGGTGGTGGAAGCTTTTCTATTAAATCAATTTTCACTCTATCAACCTCTATACCCTTCTTAGAATTCCGATGATCCAGAATTATCCCTTCTTTCACCATGAAGTGGCACTTCTCCCAATTGAGCACAAGATTACACTCTTCACACCTTTTAAGCACCTCGGCAAAATGATCCAGACAACGATCAAAATGTAACCTACCACAGAGAAATCATCCATAAATACCTCAATAGTGTCCTTCACCATATCAAAAAATATCGACATCATACAACGGTGAAGGTCGCAGGAGAATTACACAATCCAAATGGCATCTGTTTGAAGGCGAAAGTCCCATAAGGGTAACTAAAGGTAGTCTTCTCTTGGTCTTTTGGAGCTATAGAAATCTGATTGTACCCCGAATAACCATCAAGAAAGCAATACCAACCCTTACCAGCAAGTCAATCTAGCATTTGATCCATGAACGACATAGGGAAGTGGTCCTTTTCTATCCAAGCATTCAATTTCTAGTAGTCCATGCCGACTCTCCATCCAGTCATGTGCCGCATCGGAACAAGCTCGTTTCTCTCATTAGGTACCATAGTAATCTCACCTTTCTTGTGCACACACTGAACAGGACACACCTAACTACTATTTGCAATGGGATAAAAAACTCCAGCATCCAGCCACTTGATGATTTCTTTCTTAACTACCTCTTGCATAGGAAGATTTACTCTTCTCCGGTGCTCAATACTAGGCTTGTGATCCAGCATGAGTTCAATTTTATTAGAACAAATACCAAGAGGAATCCCAATAATGTCCGCAATAGTCCACCCAATAGCTCGCTTGAACCTCTTCAACATGGAAACCAATTCCTCAACTTGTGCCACATTCAAATTTGCTGCAATGATGACTAGTAAAGTACCATCTCTCCCAAAGAATACATACCTCTAATGTGACGGTAGAGCCTTCATCTCCAATTTTGGTGCCTCCTCAATAGATGGTCTAGCAGGTGAAGAATCGTGATTCTTTATGTCTAACTCCTATCTCTTTGGTTTTGAACGGAATTCAAACCTATCAAGTGCGGCGACCAATTCATCATATTCTTCAATCCTATCACCATCAAAGTACATCATTACCACTGCTAGCGCATCAGCACTCAACCTTTCTTCAATGGGAACCTCAGAACCACTCTCTACAATATATGTCACCATAGATACCGATTTGAGCTCACAACTCTGCTTCATGGACCTAGAGATATTGTAAGTTGCCTCTTGATTGTTCAATCAAAACATCATCTGCCCTTTCTCCATATCAACCAAGACGCGCCCAGTGTCTAGGAATGGTTTGCCAAGGATAATGGGAACCTCAAAATCAGCATTACAATCAAGTATCACAAAATCCACCAGAAAGATAAAAGACTCCACTTTAACTAGTACATCTTGGAGCACACTGATGGGCTTCTACATAATTCTATCTGCCATAAGCAGTCGTATCGCAATTGGTTTTGGATCCCCTAAATCCAACATTTTGTAAATAGACAATGGCATAAAATTAATACTAGCACCCAAATCGCACAGTGTCTTTGCAAAATGTAGAAACCCAATAGTACAAGGAATAGTGAAAGCACCAAGATTCTCCTTCTTTTGACTTGATTAAATAATTCTGATAACTTCTACTCCTACAATCATTTGAATCACCTTTGGTACTTCATAATTTAGTTCAAACTTATACCACTCCCTGTGGGTTCGACCTCAACTCTTCGTTGGGTTTTATACTAATTAACGATCGTCTAAACCTAGAATCAGATAAGGTGTATTTGAGACGTTAATCAAAATGGCGCCGCTACCGGGGAGTGGTGTTCTTTAGAATTCTATTGTTGAATTGGAAATGTGCTTTCTTTGTGTTGTAGTTGAATCAACTTACCTTTTATTGTGAGCTGCTTGTGATCATGTGAAAGGATCAATGCAAATGTTCCATTGGTAGATTATGTTGAGTTTCACGTAACAAACCCAATGCTACACCTGTTACAAGATAAAGGCATATTTGGGGGACTTGATCATGAGAACCCCTGAAATGACCCAAAAAGTTCTTAAAAATGTGCTTCGGAAGTTACCGGAAACTTGTTTAGCTATATAAAAAAAAATCCGTTTTGTTTTTCGAAAATCCGACTTCATATTCTTGTTTAGGGGGTCAAATTGAGTGGGAAATGGGTCTAACCCAAATTTTAGAGCAACCGTATC